>JANKYE010000006.1:3236410-3248631 GCA_032467995.1 Erythroxylum dillonii | reverse complement strand
TTCATTAATTTGCTTATAGATCAATATCAATTCATAAATAATGAACACCAAATTAATGAAATATGCCTTTCTTTATTTATTCATAAAGTCTGTACACAACTTTGTACAAAACACGCTAAAGACGATTGCCTTTAGGGCACTACTCTAACAGGTGGATCATCACATTTTGCAGCTCCCAGTAGCTCACCTCCTCCCCCTCCCGAACCTACAGCTGCAAATGAGGCATCACCTATTGCAAGACATACTACGTCATCTGTATCTCCATCCCCAACTCATATATCGTCCAATACCGCTTTATCGGAAGTCGGAGACGTCCGCAAGCTTGGAGATCAGTGGCCAGATGGAAGATAGTACATAGCAATTGATGGCGCTTTGTAAGTGATATCACATTAATGACTACTTTATAATTAAGTTATAGGTTTGTCAAAATTTTCATTTTATCAAATTACTTCTTATATTAGGTTGCTTCCGTCTGAACCGTGTTCCAGAAATATGACTTCCAAATTTAAAGATCGGATTGATCCTGAGGGTTATGTCTGGAAGAAAATCTCTCAAGAAACAAAGGAAAATTTCTTTCAGGAGTTTGAGGTACAATAAACATTTACTTTTCTTTTATATTGCTTTATATACATTAATTACATAAATATTATGACATGATATTATTTTAATTTTTTCCTTCTTATTTTAGAAAGAATTTTCTGGGATTCTGGTATCGACACCAGCATATATAAAATATAGGAGATGCTAGCTAATGCACGTTACCACGACTTCATTGGTGAGATATGCAAGGTTGGTGTACGACCGCGTTTTATTTTGGAACAAATATGGAGTCGATGGCATGAGTATTGGAGGAGCCCTGTGGCAATGACAATCTCAGGGCGTAACTCCACCAACAGACGTGGAGGCCCGGGAGGAGAGAGTCTTCCCGTACATACGAGAGGATCAATAACCCACCATGAGCATGCACAGAGACTTGTAAGTATCTAAATCTCACACTTATTTTGTACATGTTTAACTTTGTTGTATTATAGATAATGGTATTGGTATAAATGCTTGGTGTCATATATGGCTGTGTTGAGTTTTTTATTTGTTCAACAGGGGGCATATCATAAAATTAGGGGAAACTTAATTTATGTGAACTTAATGCCTTATTATTATTTCTTTTATAATCATTTAGTTTTACAATTATGAATAAGCTTTTACTAACGTAAACACTGGTTTGTAATAGGACCAAATACAACAAACCATTCAACGCCAGTCTCAGGAGGAGCAACCTGTTGATTGGACTCATATGTATTTTGATGTTGTTGGTGGTAAGGACCGTTATGGACCGATATTCGGGCTAGGTTCATTTGTGAATACTTGTTATTCGCAATTCTCCATGTCCAATACAGTAATGTCTACCAGATAAGCACAATTGTCAGAAGTCACCGAGTTTCGGGCCACATTGGATATAGTGATGGAGAAGATGACTTACATGCAAGAGAAGATGGACCAGATGGCTCACTTGCAAAAGCAAATGGAGCAGATGGCTCAACTGAGACAAGAGCTGGAGCAGCTCAAGGGGAAGGGTGGCACCTCTGAGCACCCTTCATCACCAGGACATTAGGATTGTTCTAGTCATTTACTTTGAATTACAAAGAAATGTTATGTAAACTTAAATGTTTTTATTATCACTTAACAAATTTTGAACTCTATATTACCAATTAATTTCTGTTTCAACAAATTTAATATATACACAAATTAAATTAATATGCACATATAATTCGCAACTGTTTAAATTATGCATTTTTTATAAGATCATTAAATAAATTTTAATGTGAGATTTTAAAAAATATTCTAACTACCAATTACCGACGGATTTTAGAAAACCGTCGAAAAACATGTTAACATATTACCGATAGAATAAGCACATTGTCGGAAAACATGTTAGCATATTACCGATGAAATTAGGACACCGCCGGCAAACATGTTCACTTCTTACCGACAGAAATTCGTATACCGTCAATAAGTTATGTGTTTTATTTAAGAACCGATTATGTTAATCCATCGATATATTTACATCTTTTTATCGATAGAAAAGTATTTGATATTCCGTCGTTAAAATTACCTATACCCGCATTAACAATGACTTTGCCAGGCGTTAAATTCCGTCGGTAAATATGAATACCGACAGAATATTAGGATTTCCGTATGGTTTTGTCTGTCAGTAAATCCAAACATTCTTGTAGTGGCACAATTATTGTACGTTTTTATTGTAAAAAATTAAAAGAAAAAACTATTAGTTAATCATTTACAATTTCACATCATACTTAAGTGTAAGCTCATAAATCATAATACTAAAAGACATATCTTGAAAGGCCCGTTTACGTGGAGACAATCGGCCACGCAAATCATGAAGTATTATTCAAGAACTTTAAGAGACAAAACAGGATAAAGCTAAACATACATTGACGACTAGTTGGTAAGGAGGCACTTGGAAGAACAGAATGACATTTGATGTAAAAAAGATCATGCCTATCTGGAAGCCATTGTCGGGTGTGGTCTGGAGGTTAATTAAACACATGTTTCTTTCTCGCCATTTCTCTTGCTATCTTATCACATGCCTTGCCAACCATTTTAACGAACTTGGAAATGATTCTCACTTTGAGTCTGCCTCGTTTTGGAGGGACCATAGCTGTCTCCTTTCGGGTCTCATCTTCTGGTTTATGAGCAAAAGGCATAGCTTGTTTGCTGTCCTGATACAGCATGCTTCAGAAAACCAAAAGGCTATTATATATCCTGAAGAAGAAGAAGAACTAATGGGAACTTATATTATAATGTGGGTGAGGAAGCCACTCGTGTGATACTTGAAACCTTTTCTTCTTCTAGATTGACAAATACTACTTACTAGGGGTCCACGGTCCACCGCCCGTTAGTGGCAGAAAATATCGGAAGCATAGGCTAATATTTCAAGTCCGTTTCCCATACAGTACTCGCACTCGGCAACAGCAGACAAGTCATGATTAGGTATAGCCAACTCCGCTTTCGTCTTCCATCTCCATGTCCCTCATCCTACTGACATTGAACATTTCCATGTAGACAATAGAATAGACAGGCCTAACAGGTGACATTTTCTGATAGACCGGAACTCAAGTCAAATGTGGACTGCAGAGTCGTATGATGACCTCTCCTAACTGGTAATAACTGATAACTAGTAAGAAAAAAAAATTCCTACGTAGTTGATAAAAGACTTTTTATATTTTTATGTATATAATGATATATAAATCTATGTATTTAAACACGTTAAGTGACTCCAACTTGGAAAATAAGATTAAGGAAATAATTACATAGCATTAATAGACATGATTCTAGCTTGGAGAAAACTAAGGTTAAATGTGGGATTTTGTCTTTTATTTCTTCAACAATCATACTTAATCGAAAACTCATAAGTTACCAAGTCATTGTTTCACTCAAATAATTTTTTGTTTCACAAATAAAGTTGCTCATCAATTAAAGAAGCTTTATATTATGGACTATAACAGATAATGACATTCACTATAAGTTGGTACTTATAAGATTTAGCAGTATTGAATGAAACATCTACATCATTCCACCATATAGTGATTTCCATGTTTACATTAGCTACTTCTTTATATTATAACGTATTACAAATTGAAGGTTGAGCTTTAAAAGTTGTTTGTAAAGTTAAAAAATTTATGCACATATCTTATTCTATTTCTCATATCAATTGTAGCAATCTCTTCTTGTTGGGTAGGAATATCAACTCCAACATTGCCAACGTTATCCTAACCATTGCAAAAATAACCTGTGTTACCAATTTGATGGCCTAGTCTGTCTTTTTTTTTCCTTATTATGATACTCTTCAAGCAAAGTTTTTTTTTGGTTATTTCATATCAGGGTTAACTTTCTTACAAAGTTCCACGTCACATTTAATCCCAATTAAATGTTTCTTTAACATGTTGATTCCCCCACCTTCCAATTGTGTGTTACAACATAAACAAATAGTATAGCTCCTTATAACAACAGTCAATCTCGCAGGAGCCTAATTTAGATCATTAAATCTTTTTGAAAATATTAAATTATCAAGAGTATTGGACCCCGAACTTTTTTTAGAAGTTAGACTATTAATTGAGAAATTGTTGGCAGTTATTTATGTGTAAAGAAAAGGAGAATTAGGGAAAATATGATTTAGATTCAAGATGGGTTATATATGATATGTTGGTAGTTAAAAGTTGGAAAATACACTTGAAACATGTTCATTGAGTATGCTTCGGTGCTTTAGTCATAACTTTTGCTCTAGTTATCCAAATGAGATGATTCTTGATTTGGGTTAAACTAGAGAGATAAGGCTACAAATTGTTTGATGAAATTGAGTTTCAATTCATTATCTAAGAATGTCAATTTTCGGATGGAAGTTGAGTACATAATATTGTTTCAGTATAAGAACAGTCTGACATGTTTAGTGTATAACTTTCAGATTACTGAATCAAATTGAATGATTTTGATGTCATTGAAAAATTGAGACAATAAGGAACATTTTTCTAGAAGGAAGTGTTATCAAATTCCTTCAATTTCATGATTAGAAAAAGTTCTTGATTTTTGGAAGGAGTTAAGCATGACTTAAATGAATTTTGAGGTCTTAATAGAGTATTTTTGTGGAATTAATGAGCATGTTAATGTGAATAATACCATATGACATGTATTAAATTGAATTAAAGTGGTAAGATTACATGAGGGGAAAAATTGGCAAGCCACTTAAGTTTTTAAGTTACAAGGCTTATAAGGAAGGGTATAAGGGTCATTTCTCACTCATTAATGGCATTATTGTAATAATATATGTGGGTTGGCTTTTAAGGAAGAGAGGAGCACGAAATTGAGAGGGAAAAACCAAAGAAAAGAGAGAAGAGAGGAGAGAGTCGGTGGAGAAGAAGAGAAAGAAGAAAGAAAACAAAAGTTAGGTCTTGATTTTTCTAAACTTTTAAGAGGGATTTTGAAGTTGCTCAAGAAGGGAAAAAGGAAGAGGATGATGAGATCTTCCATTCAAGCCAAGAAACTTCTCATTTGGTTAAGGATCAGGGTAAGAGTAGTTTTGATTTGTTAAATTTTTTAAAAGAGTTTTGGCTTAGATAGCATAAGAAATGTATGAGTTTAAGCTTTCTAATATCAATTTTGTGATTATGTAACGTGGATTGCCCAATTTGAATCCATTGTGATTTGAGAATTTTGCCTTTGTGAAGAAAATCAAGAGAGAGAGAGAAGAGGAGCAAGGGGAGTAGATGCATTTTGAACAAGTATTGAGCAAGGAAATAAGGTGGGTTTCATGCTTATAATTTGAGTAATGAGCCACTAATGTTTGCTTTTGAACCAAGAGAATAAAATGATTTCAAGTAAATGTTACTTTATTGTTTTTGATTGATTTGAGAAATTTCTACCTGTTGTGATGTGGAACTAGCATTATGATGTATGATATTGTGATAAAACAATTGAATTGTGTATAATCATGTTATGCCATTGAATTGAGTCATGGAATTTTGTATAAAGAACAAGCATGAGAATATGGATTTGAGAATGATTGAATTGAGCATGCTATTTGATTGTGTTTGGGTGAGAGAGGAACCGTTTTGTAGTCACGTACACGTCGACGTTAAGCCTTCTCCCAGCTACCCGCTTATGGCCCACGATATCTGAAAAGTGGACTCGTTTCGTTCACGGAGTAAATTTCAGTTTCTCTATTTTGTTCACGGAACCCTCGAGCCATTTGATTGTGCATTTGCATTTTGACATGTTAAGTTATAATGCAAATTGTGTGTTATGCTTGGATGAAGAATTTCATCAAATGTGTTAAAGTGATGATGCATTGAATCATGATTTATTATGTCTATAAATTGCTTGATAAGTTGTCAATTTGGAAAATATGGGTTACATGGATTTCAAAGTGAGTTTTATAATGGAAATAACTATTTCAATGGTTTTTGCTTGTTTCTTGTTTATATTACCCACAAGCATAAAGCTCATCCCCTCTCATTCCCATCTCCAGGTGATGAGAAAGAGATCGGATGAAAGAAAGTCAAGAAATTCGTTTGATTATGCATATTTTGTATTTTAAGTTGGATTGATGTAAATGAGACTTTAGACATATGTTGAGACTTATGTGACTTTGTATCTTTTGTTGTATTTCGGATTTTGAGATTGATGATGTATTGTGGCTCGGAATGCCATTAAAGTTTGTAAAAACTCTTAGTTTATGATGTAAATGAAATATGAATTTGTGTATGGTTTTGATATGTGAATTCGTGTATGGTTGAGTTGGAATTAGATGTATTTGAAGAAGTCATCCACTTGTGTTGGTGAACCTTGGATATAAGCTATCGTTATATACTTAAGTGAGATAATATGGAAAGGAAAGATATGAATGTTATGAAGCATGAAATGTTATTGAATATGAAGGGTCATATGGATTGAGGTTGAGAGTTGAAAAATTTCAATTGGTAGTTGAATGGTTAGGTTCTTGATAATCTAAGTTTGTATAGTACAAAATTTCCAAGTTTTTCGTGAGGGAAAAATTTGTGTATGTTGAATTCCAAGGGAAAACTGTATCGATTTAGATTAAATTAGACAACGTTGTCTGCACGAAAGTTGTAGTTCGTCTTTATAGCTTTCCAATGCTATAAAGTATGCAATTTTTTCGATATCAGAGTTGAGAGTTATGCTCATTATAAGTTAGGATGTTGTAGAGGATGTAATTCTCGAACCATTTGAGTTTATGAAGTGATCTCGGACTCGAAAGAGTTGATTTTGGCAAAAGTATGAGTATAAGGGAAGTTAGGATAGGTTTAGGACCCTTTGGAGGGGTCTTGGAGGGTGAAAATTTGTTACACCCTAAGGTTACACGGTCTACCTGTGTAAAATCACACGGCCCGTGTATTTTCCAACGCAGGGACACTATTTCACCCGAAGGTTACACGGCCTGATCATGTGTGTTTTGACCTAGAAAATGACAACATTTCAATTTTTGGTCTTCACAAAAGTTTTATCCCTAGATGTCTACTTTCTAACCGTCTAAACACAAAGTTAATCCGACACCTATAGTGAGAGTTATGGCGTTTGCGCCAAAGTATGTCCAATGGGAGTGAGGATATGAACATGTTGGCTTCGTTTGGCCATAACTCCTTCGTCCGACCTCCGATTGAGGTGATTCTTGATGCGTTAGATTTATAACACATTTTTATACCTTCCCATAAAATTTTATATCCATTGGTCTTGAATTCCGAAAGTTTGATTGATAGGAAGTGAGGGGTTGGTTGGAAGATCATAATTGGGCTATAAACATATTTGGTATTTTTAAGCATATCTCGAGCTATAGAGCTCCGATTGGGGTGGTTCTTGTTTCTAAATGAACTAGAGACTAAGAGCTACATGTTTGAAGAAACCAATTGTGATTTTTTTGACTTAATTATGTGGGTTCGCCTTTGTGGCTTGAGATGCTATGTGCACAATGTGAACCGATGATGACTAATGAGGGTACTTTGAAGTAACCCTAACAAGGAAACCCGCTCAGGCTTTATGAGGGTTAAATGAATTCGATTTTGGATCAATTGTTGGGCCCTGTTTAAGGAATAAGCTCATGCTTTATAAGGGCTAAATGAATTAACCCTACAGGGTAAGACGTACATGTTTCATGATTCTGAAGAGTGTTGGAAATTCAAATAAAAAATGAGTAATGAAAAAGATCACGTTTCATGATTTCGCTCAAGAGATTGGATTCCGGACTCAAGAGGGATCCAACATCGAAACAGTTGTGGTATTAGAGCAAAGTTTGGGTTCCAAAAATGGTGCCCAACATAGGTAGTATCAGAGCAAGGGTTGGGTTTCGGAAACGGTGCCCAACAAAGAGTACTTGAAATTTCTTCTATTTATCTGTAAAAATTAATAAATATGTCAAAAATAAATTAATAATTTCATATCAAAAATATTTTTTATGTGAAACACATAAAACATTAGTTTGAAAAATTAGAGAAATAGTAGTGTGTGTGTGTGTGTGTGTGTGTGTATAATGTTGATGTCCAATAGACCGATAAACTAATTACACTGTTCGGAACTTATAATGAGTTTAAGGTGTCCACATGTAACATCATTACTTAGTTACAAAACTTCAAATGCTTATTTTAACAATAAGGCTCGAATTGAAGGCATATGGACTTATCATTTGGTCTTAGATACTGGTTATTATCTAGAGCTATTAATGACTTTGTCTACCTTTAATTTCTAGGAACCTCATTTCTATTTCAAAATTGGATGATTGTGGTATTAATTTTACCATTGGACATGGTTGTTTCAATTTATATAAGAATTTTAGACTTATTGGTTCCGATAGTCTTATTGATGGTTTATATAAATTGAAACCTGATGATCAATTTTTTTAATCGTTATTTACTGTGTATCAAAGTATTGGAATTAAGCGTAGTATGCTTAATGAAAGTTCAGCTTTTTGTGGCATAAACGTTTGGGTCATTTGTCCAAAGAAAGATTAGAAAGATTAGTAAAGAATAAAATTATACAAAATCTAGATTTTACTGATCTTGGTTTGTGTGTGGATTGCATTAAAGGAAAGCAAACCAAACGTAACAAGAAAGGAGTCACAAGAAGCACTTAACTTCTTCAAATTATACACACTAAGTGGACCTTTTGATACTTCATCTTTTAGTGGAGAAAAATATTTTATCACCTTTATTGATGATTTTTAACGTTTTGGATATGTCTACTTGCTTAAAGAAAAATCTCAAGCAATGAATGCTTTAGAAGTATACATTAATGAGGTTGAAAGGCAATTGGACAAAAAAGTGAAAATTATAAGATCTGATAGAGGTGGTGAATATTATGAAAAATATTATGAAATAGGACAATGTCTAGGTCCATTTGCTAAACTTCTTAAAAGACATGACTTATGTGCACAATACACTATGTCATACACACCTGAACAAAATAGTGTGGTAAAAAGGTGTAATAGAACGTTGATGGATATGGTTAGGAACATGATGAGTAATTCATCATTACCCAAATTCTTGTGGATGTATGCATGAAAAACAGCCATGTACATGCTAAATAGGGTTCCTAGTAAGGCAGTTCCTAGAACTCCTTTTAAGTTATGGACAAATAGGAAACTTAGTTTAAAGCACCTACATGTTTAAGGTTGCCCAACAAAAATGAGAGTTTATAATCCACATGAAAAAAAGTTAGATTCTCGAACTATTAGTGGTTACTTTATTGGGTATCTAGAGAAATCTAAAGGGTATTTTATTGTTCAAACCATAGTCCAAGAATAATGAAAATTGGTAATGCAAAATTTATTGAAAATGGTGAAGTTAGTGGGAGTGATGAATAACGAATTGTGGACATAACGGAAGTAAAGATAAATGTTCCTTTATCTGTCAGTGTTCCTTCGCCCATTGTTGTTCCAAGTGTTGTTCCAATTGTTGAAGAATGTATTGACAACAATGAACAACATTTAAATAATGAAATATCCCTTGAAAAAACTAACTCACACAAATCTGAAGCAAATGAGTCACAAGAAATACCTTTGAGAAGATCTCAAAGAACAAGGAAATTAGTTATTTCAATTGACAATGAAGTTTATTTGCAAGAGTCAGGTCTTGATATTGGCATTAATAATGATCTGGTTTCATTTTCACAAGCCATAGAAAGTGCTAAGTCAGAAAAATGGATTGACGCCATGAAGGAAGTGTTAAAATCCATAAATGATAACAAAGTCTGGGATATCTTTGAATTGCCAAAAGGTTATAAACGAAATGGGTGTAAATGGGTTTTCAAGACCAAACTTAACTCGAATGGCAATATCAAATGATATAAGGCTAGATTTGTTTCTAAAGGACATACTCAAAAGGATGATATTAATTATAAAGAGGCCTTTTTACCTGTCTCAAAGAAAGACTCATTGCGTATTATTATGGCACTGGTAGCTTATTTTGATTTAGAGTTACACAAATGGATGTGAAAAAAGCGTTTCTGAATGGAAATCTTGAAGAGGAAGTTTATATGAATCAACCTGAAGGTTTTTTAAATAAAGAAAAAGGCCATATGGTGTGTATACTTAAAAAATTAATATATGGACTCAAATAGGCTTCTAGGTAATGGTATATTAAGTTTAATGATACCATCACCTCTTTTATTTTCGAAGAAAATATTATTGATCGTTGTATATACCGAAAAATCAGTGGGAGCAAAATTTTATTTTTAGTCCTATATGTTGATGATATCTTGCGTGCGATTAATGATTTGGATATGTTGCGTGAGACAAAAGATTATCTATCAAAGAATTTTGAAATGAAAGATATGAGAGATGCGTCCTATGTGATAGGAATTGGAATATTATGTATTAAATCACAAAGATTGTTGGGATCAGTGTTCTGAAACCCGGACCGGTCATCGAACCGGTGGCGTTACTGGTCATCGGTTTGACCGGTTCAACCACCGGTCGAACCGGTGTGACGTAATAATTATGCAATAATTATATGTAATTATATATAATATTTAAAAATTTTAAAAATACAAAAATAAAAGAAAAAAATTGTCTAACTGGTTTTGACCGGTTCAGGCTGGGTCAATTTATAGCTGGTTTTAAAGGATAAACCAGACCGGACCATCGATGGGTCACCGGTCGGACAGACCGATCTGGTCCGGGTTTAAAAACAAAGGTTGGGATTGCCTCAAAAAGCCTATATTAAAAAAATTCTAGAGAGATTTAATATGCATAAATGTTCTTTCGGAACTTTTCCGGTTCAAAAAGGAGATAAGTATAGTCTTATGCAATGTTCACAAAATGATATAAAGCATAAGCAAATGGAATCAATTCCTTATGCTTCTGTTGTGAGAAGTATACTGTATGCACAAATTTGTACAAAACCGAATATTAGTTTTGCAGTTGGACTACTAGGCAGGTATCAAAGTAACCTTGTAATTGATCATTGGAAAGCCGCAAAGAAAGTTTTAAGATATTTTCAGGCACAAAGAATTACATGCTTATGTATAGAAGATCTAATCACTTGGAAGCGATTGTACTCAGATTCAGCTTTTGCTGGATGAATTGACAGCAAAAAGTCAACTTATTGGTTATTTGTTCACTCTTGTCGAAGGAGCAATATCATGGAAAAGTGCTAAATAATCTGTCATTGCCTCATCCACCATAGAAGCATAATTTGTGACATGTTTTGAAGGCACAGTACATGCATTATAGCTTCGGAACTTTATTTCAGAACTTAGGATTGTCGACACCATTACTAAGCTGCTAAAATTTTATTACTTTCTGTAGCAGTGTTCTTCTCCAGAAAATGACAAATACTCAAGAGATGGCAAACATATGGAGCTGAAGTATTTTGCCGTTAAAAAGGAAGTTTAGAAACAGAGAGTGTATATTGAACATATTAGAACATATCTCATGATAGCAGATCTGTTAACTAAATGTTTACAACTAAAGACATGTAAAGAACATGTACAAACAATAGGACTTGGTTGTCCTTGTGAATGATGTATCTAATAAAGTTGAAACTTTGAGCTCATTAATATGTTTATGATATACACCATTTATTGTTTTTAGTTATAATGTGCACATTATTGTATTATGACATGTCATAATTTGAATTAACTAGAAACATTACTATGGACCATGATGAAATCTATGTGTCATTTATAATCATACTTAGATAATTATGATATTTTTAAGGATGAGTTTTGGTACTTAATTGTAAACACGTCATACTTATACATTAGTTTCATCCAATTTTAGGTCAAATGAGAGACGGTTGGAAGTTGCTGCAAGACAATTTTCCAAATAGCATAAAATTTAGGGATTGAGGCTAATAACTTCCCATTAAGATATAACTATTCAATATGATATTATTAGGGAAATTATTAATATAAAAAATTTCATCCATTAATTAATGATTGATACTTGATGGAAGATTAAAAGAAAGACATACATAAAATTAGTCCTCTCTTTACCCTATTATATAGGTTTTAAGAACAACTTCAAACATACAAATGAAAACAACCTATAGAAAAAAGAAAGAGGAAAGGGGAGAGAAACTAATTTTATTTTTCTACGCAAATAGGGTGGTAGGGTCGGCTAGACGAGGCCCAATTTCAAGCCCAGACACAGACGGCCCAATAGCAGGAGATCGTCTCCCATGCAAACACTAAGACAC
>JANKYE010000006.1:3214517-3233561 GCA_032467995.1 Erythroxylum dillonii | reverse complement strand
AAGACGTTAAGTGACTCCTACTAAAGAAACAAGATCAAAGAAATAATTACATAACATTAATACGCATGATTCTAGAAGAAAACTAAGGTTAAATGTATGTTGATATTTGACTTCTAGGATTCTGTTAATACCCTCTCAAAGTTAAGGTGGTAATGAAGACAATAACATCATTTTGGGGAAAAGGTCTTGAAATTGTCAAGGCATATGTGATTTAGTAAAAAAAATTTTGCAATCTACGATTGGGATGAGATGGGAACAAGTTGTATAGTTCTTTGAAGTATATAATGATGCACAAGATGGCAATCAATCTCAATGTGTTTGGTTCGTTCATGAAAGACATCGTTGTGGGCAATCGGTATGGTACTATAATTATCACAAAAGAGAAGAATTGTTGAATAAAAAAGAGATTTGTAGATCTTGAAGTAACCATCGTAACTAAAAAAGCTCAAAGGTAGTATCAGTTAGGGCTCAATATTTTGCTTCAATTCTTGAGCGAGAGACAAAAGTTTGGTTCTTACTATACCAAAAAATAAGAGATGTGCTAAGGAAGAAGCAATAGCTAGTAATGGATCGACAATCAGTTGGGTTTTCTAGCTCGATTAGCATTAGAGTATGCACGTAAGTCCAATGAAGATGAATAATTGAAGTGAAGCCTATGAAAGAAGGTTCCTCGAATGTACCGAAATATCCAGAGAACAACATAAAAGTGAGTGCTAGAAGGTGCATATATGAATTGACTCACAATGTGAACAACATGAGCAATATCTGAGCAAGTGATAGTGAGATATATAAGACTACCAACTAGTTACAATAAAGTGTATCATCGCTAAAAGGAGTTCCATTAGTAGCAAAAATATGATCATTGGAATCAAGTGGACTGCTAGCAATCTTAATGTCAGTAAAGTCAACATGAGAGATAAGGTCACCAGCATATTTTGCTTGGGATAAATGGTAACCTGAATCATTAAAGGATACTTTAAGGCCCAAAAATACCTCAAGGGACCTGAATATTTAATTTCAAATTGTTGAAGAAGACATAATTTAAGAGCAAAGATCCCTGAACATTATTAACAGTTAGTATCATGTCATTAACATAAGGAAGAAGAAGAGTGAACCTTTCATCTATTTTTAGGAGAAACAAAACATGATCATAGGAGCTGAATGTAAAGCCAAGACGGTTGATGGTGGAGTTGAATTTAACAAATCACAATTAAGGAGCTTGCTTAAGACTATACAAGGCTTTATTAGGTAAGAAAGAATGCCTAGTTAGAGGTTAAATATATACTTCTTTAAGAAGACTACCATTGAGAAAAGCATCTTTAACATCTATCTAAAATAGTTCCAATGCTTCTGGCAGTTACTGTAATAAAATTATGGACCGAAGTCAGGCAAGCTATAGGAGCAAAAGCCTTTTTATAGCTAATTCTATATTCTTGAGTAAACACCTTAGCAACTAATCTAGCTTTGTATCTTTTGACTAATCTATCAGCTTGAATCTTGATTTTGTAGAACCATTTATAGCCAATAATGGACTTGTTTGGAGGTAAGTTAACCAAGTCTCAAGTATTGGTGTTGGAGAGAGCAAGTAGTTCTTTCGCCATTGTTTGTTGCCATAAAAAGTTAAAGTTAGCCTAACAATATGCAACACCCACATACCCCCTGGAAGGATATATGAATACTACACAAAACAGTACCACAAATCAAAGCATACAAAAACTTACAGTAAACAATTCAAGTAAACATACATTAAATTACATAGTACTTGGCACACACTCGCTGAAAAATCCAAACCAAACTGAAATATCGTTGTTACAAACTTACAAACAAATTCACATATACATATCAGATACAAGGGCAAAAGTCAAACAAAAAATTTACATTATTTTCAAAACAACACTCAGACTCCATTGGCTATTGCGATTGTTTTGTCCCAGTTCCTATGTTCCTCTTTCATAACCTACACAGGGCTAATCCACCGTGCTAAGCATATAGCTTAGTAAGTAATAACTAAACTATAAGTCAACAACAGATACAGAAATTCAGAACAAAACAAGGTTTTATAAATAACAAAATTGTTCAACACAAGAGGGTATAAACCCTTCAGAAATAGAATACAATTTAGCTTATTCCAAAATCAAACTGATATCAGAGTACAAAATCATAAGACTGCTAAATCCATTTACAGAAGTGGGTAACGGGACTTATACAGAAGATACCATAATTGGTATCGTATAACAGAAGAGACTTATATCTCAATAACAGAAGACACCGAAGTGTCACAGAAGCAGCTACAGACCCTTCTAGGCATGCTTATTTACCCACAACTAGGACTCAACAGTTTTAAAGCATACCAAGTCATTTCAGACATTTCATGTGTAAAGCAAGTAGTCAATTATATTCACATATAAGTAGCACTTTCAATGATATAATCATGTATCAAACGACTCGGACAATCATTGTTTGGAATTCAGAACATAATCAATATAAATCAAATTCAACAAGTAGAACAAAGTAAGGTGTGCCCTTACTATTTATTGCCTCGAAGTCCCGTCAATATCTGGAATCGGTCGCTCTAAGGGTTCCTTTATAACATTTAACACATATACAAATCACTATTGCACAATTGAAAACATATTCCTTTATGCACATGTACTTAAATAACTAAAATATGCATAATGCATTGTTCAATGACAATTTCGAGTATCTTATTGAAATTCTCATCATCAAATCAATCAGATATCAAAGCCCTCATTAATATCATTTCATACTTATAATTTGGACTAAAATAAAACAATGTGAAATCAATTTCATAACCTAATTGACCATTTCAGATTTTCTACCCACATGATTTTGGGTTAACTTTGCATAATTAATCTGATAGGGTAAATGAAAAAATCAGGCAAAACTTCCTTCTGGAAAGTTTCTAATGTCTTAAATTTCTAATGACTCTAAGATCATCCAATTTGATTCAGTATTCAATGACTTATACACCAAATACTACAGACTGTACACATTTGAACTTTTAGCTAATACATGATCATACCCTATAATTGCACAACTTATATCTTTCAGCTTAGATATCCAAAAATTACAAATTTTATACCAATTTAAAGATAAGAGAATAAGATATAACTTTGGTGAAGACAACTCAACCTAATTCTGCCTACATCAATACAGTTTATTCAATAACCACGGGATATGATTTATGTCCCTAACAATGCTTCAGCTTAAGCTACAACTCACTTACATGTCAATTTTGAAAATCTTAGAGATAGAATTAAAATTCAACTTCTTCACAAAAGTTGTAGAAATATGTCGCTAGTTTAATGTGAATTAAAAATCAACTCATTCAGAAATCTACAGCTCAAGTTATACTTAGAAAATCGAAGCATAATCATGGAAAATTTCCAATTCATGACATTCCAGCAGACTTCCACACTTTCATCCTATCAATCACTTTCAAATCAATTCAGATAACTCTAAATTTTTATGGAGTGAAAGAAAAATATCTTAGGAATCCATTGGTCAAGTTTCAAGTTATTTGGAGCTCGGATAAAAAAGTTATGGGCAAAAGACTGAGGGTTGTTCAATGAAAAACTCTAGTTTTTAATTACATTTCAAACACGCAATTCATCATATTTTTCCTCCTTTTTCTACTGCAATTTTATGAACAGTAACAATTCTCAATAGAACATGGATGATACTTTCTCACATCCATTTACATTCAACTCACTCTAAACCAGCTCATAGCTCAAGATCAAATTTAAACATCTAAAAACCAATACATACCTATATTTCAACATTTTCAACTTTCTCTCACTACTGATTTTTTTTTGTTTTCATGAACAATTTTTGACAGAATCTATAACCTCTTTTTCCGCATCTATCTGAAGTTAACTTTGTAAACCTTCATCCAATCTCGGCTCATCTCAACACAATCAATGCAAAAAATTCAAGATTTAAACATAAACATGAATATCGATATCCTTCACATTTACTCCTCATTTTTTGCATTTTTCTCCATGTTTTAGTACTTATTCACTCTCACTACTGAATTTATTTCTTTTATTTCACTCATGCATGAACCCAAGTATAGGACATTACATACTAGCAAATGTTATTCACAACGAAAACTTACTTGCTGCAGAAAAATTCCAGCCCAAAAATCCAGATTTTCTAACCCTCTCTAGCAACCAAAACCAACGCACATTATAGTCTTCAACTAGTTCTTTAGCACTTGAGAGTTATACAAAACCAAAACATGCAGAGAAGTAGTTTCGGTGATGGGTAAGTAGAACAAGGAAAGGAGTTTTCATGTAGGTGTTTTCGGTGGAGCTATGAGAGGATGAGGGGAAGACACCACCACGTGAGTTAACATTTGAATGATACATGGCACCCATGCATGTAGGCCATGTGTCACCTTCCCATTTGTCTTTTTTTTAACCCACAAATTTTTGAAAATTAACAAAAAGACCAAAAATTCGAAATAATCTGATTATGCTCAAAATAAATTTTTAGCCCCAATAATTCACAATTCATATTTTAATTGCATTTTTAACAATTAATTTATACCCGAAAAAATGTAAATGAATGCATGTACAATTTATTTGTATGTGTAAAAATACAGTGCACTGAAATTTTTCAATTTTTGCTAACCCCTAATATGGGGTGTTACTATTCTTCCCTTCTTAAGAAATTTTATCCTCGAAATTCACACCTAATCTGAATAATTGCAGATACTAAGCTTTCATGATTTCCTCTGGTTCCCATGTTGCTTCCTCAAGTTCATGGTGTTGCCAGAGGACTTTTACCAGTTATTGACTTGTTTCTAAGTTGTTTAATTTCTCTGGCTAATATAGAAATTTGCCCTTCTTCATACAACAAATCTGACTGCACTCGAATTTCTTGCGCAGGAACATTGTGTGAAGGATCAGACCGATATCTTCTTAGCATTAAAACATGAAACACATCATGTAGCCTGGCCAATTCTTCGGGAAGAGCCAGCTGATAAGCTACTGGTCTAATTCTTTTTAGAATTTCATAAGGACTATCGTGGACTAAGCTTACCCTTCTTTCCAAACCGAAGTATGTGTTTCCATGGTGACACTTTCAAAAACACCTTATCACCCACTTGATACTCAATATCTTTCCTTTTTAGATCAGCATAAGACTTCTGCCTATCACTGGCAGCTTTCAATCTTTGTTGAATAATCTGAATCTTTTCTTCAGTATCTTTCACAATTTTTGGCCCGATCATCTTGTTTTCGCTCATCTCTATCCAACATACCGGAGTTCTACACTTTCTACCATACAATGCTTCATAAGTTGCCATGCCAATGCTCGTCTAATAACTATTATTGTAAGCAAACTCCATCAAAGTCAGATAATTATCCTAACTCCCGGGAAACTCTAACACATAACCCCGCAACATATCTTCCAAAATCTGTATAACTCGTTCAGATTGTCCATTTGTCTGGGGATGGAAAGCAGTACTAAACTTAACCTGAGTACCTAATGCTTTCTGTAGACTTTTCCAGAATCTCGAAGTAAATCGAGGATCACGATCAGAAATAATCGATAAAGGTACTTCATGCAGCCTCACTATCTTATTCACATACAAATCTGCAAGCCTATCCTAAGAATAGTCAGGACTAACAGGCAGAAAATAAGCAGATTTGGTAAACTTATCTACAATCATCCATACAACATCATGCTTCCTTTGAGAAAGAGGAAGTCCAATGACAAAATCTATAGTAATGTTATCCCATTTCCATCAAGGAATCGAAATAAGATGTAACAAACTAGATGGAACCTGGTGCTCAGCTTTAACCTACTGGCATATCAGAGATTTTGCTACATAATCCACAACATCTTGTTTCATACCTGACCACCAATAATACTGCTTCAGATCCTGATACATCTTGTTTCTGCCCGAACGCATAATAAATACTATATTATGAGCCTCAAACAACAGATTCCTCTTCAATTCATCATTAGCTGGCACCCACAGTTGATCCTTATAATACAATTTACCATCACCTTGCACAGAAAAATCAAACTGTTTACCTTCCTGAGTAGCGAAGATAAGTTGTTTTAACTTATCATCAGCTCTCTGAGCATCACAAATTTCTTGCCTCAACTTAAGTCTTGCTTTCAACTGAGCTATTAAAGCTCCATCAGATTCAAGTTCCCATTCACTTTGCTTCACTGATAACGCTAAAATTTTTTTCCTACTCAAGGCATCTGTCACAACATTAGCCTTACCCGGATGATAATCCACAATACAGTCATAGTCCTTAAATAGTTCCAGCCAGCATCGCTGTCTCAGTTTGAGTTCTTTCTGGGTAAGCAGATACTTCAGACTCTTATGATCTGTGAAAATTTTACACCTTTCACCATACAAGTAGTGCCATCAAATTTTTAAGGTAAACACTACCGCTACAAGCTCCAGTCATGTGTAGAGTAGTTCTGTTCATGAGTCTTTAGCTGCCTAAAGGTATAAACAACTACCTTTCCTTCCTACATCAAAACAAAACCTAAACAAGTTCCAGATGCATCACTAAACAAAACATATTCCTTACCAGAAATAGGTTTGACCAATACAGGAGCATCAGTAAGCATCCTTTTCAGCTGATCAAAGCTACTCTGACATCTATCAGACCATTCATACTTCACTCCCTTCCGTAACAATTTAGTTAAAGGGGATGCTATCACCGGAATCCCTTAACAAACCGATGATAATACCCAGCCAGACCCAGAAAACTTCTCACTTTTGTCACATTTCGCGATGGCTTCCAACTAACAATCACTTCTATCTTACTAGGATCAACTCTAATCCCTTCATAAGAGATAACATGCCCCAAAAATGATATCTCTCGAAGCTAGAAATCACACTTACTCAACTTAGCATACAACTGTCTTTCCCTAAGGGTCTGTAATACAATTCAGAGATGCTCACTATGATCCTGTTTATTCCTAGAATAGACCAGGATATCATCAATAAATACCACAACAAACTGGTCCAAATAAGGCCTGAACACTCTATTCATCAGATCCATAAATGCTGCTGGAGCATTAGTTAACCCAAATGGCATTACTAGGAATTCATAATGTCCATAACGAGTCCTAAAGGTAGTCTTTGGTACACCCACATCCTTTACCCGAAGTTGATAATACCCCGATCTCAGATCTATCTTCGAAAACACTCCTGCATCTTTCAACTGATCAAATAGATTGTCAATCCTTGGCAATGGATACCTATTCTTCACTGTGACTCTATTTAACTGCCTATAATCGATGCACATCCGTAGTGTGCCATCTTTCTTCTTAACAAATAACATCGACGCTCCCCACGGTGACACACTGGGTCTAATAAACCCCTTATCCGGAAGCTTTTGTAACTGCACCTTCAGCTCCTTTAACTCAGTAGGAGCCATTTTGTACGGTGCTCTGGATATAGAAGCAGTGTCAGGCATAACTTCGATAGATAACTCCACTTCCCTTTCAGGAAGGAGTCTAGGCAGTTCCTCAGGAAAAATATCTAGGAACTCATTCACTACAGAAATATCAAGCAGTTTATCCTTACCACCCTCCTTCTGGGAATCAAGCACAAAAGCTAGATAAGCTTCACACCCCTTCCTAAAAAGCTTTTGAGCTTGTATAGCAAATATTACATTAGTTAATGAACTAGTGCGAACACTATGTAGTACAATCTCATGCTGATCGGGCCTCCTAAACATAACTGTCTTAGCATTACAGTCAATTACTGCCGATGTTTAGACAGCCAATTCATACCCAGAATTAAATCAAATTCGTGAAATGGCAATTTGATCAGATTTACTGCATACTCGCTTCCTTGAATCATAACAGGACAATTCGTAAACACCTGATTCACCAACACACTACTACCCTGAAGACTGCTTACATGCATGTCATACTCTAACTAATCTATAGGCATCCCCATGTCAAACATTTCTCTAGCACAGATATATGAATGCATAGATCCAGGATCAATTAATGCATACATTTCAGAACCAAAGAGAGAAACCATACTAGCAATGACGTCCGGTGCATCCTGATCCTCTCGAGCTTTCAATGCATAAGCTCGAGCCGAGGCAGAAGGCACAGCTGGTCGATTTACAGTTTCCGATTGATTACTCTGATTCAATCTATTCTGCCCAGATCTTCCTCGACCTCTACCATGTCCTCTGCTCCCAGCAGATTCATGAAAGATCTCTCGACTAGCTTGTGATGTTTCAGCCTAGTTGAGAGGGCAACTGGCTATCTTATGTTCAGTACTGTCATAGTAAAAACATGCCCCCGTAGCCCTCCTACAAACACCCCAATGATGTATAGAACAATCAGGGCACTCTGGGGGGTTCAGAACCTTGGCCTCTTGATGACCCCCTACTAGAAACAACCGAAGAGGGAAAGTTTTGTTGCCTTCCCCGAGTCACAGATCTCTGAGTATTTTCCAGTGCAGAAGTAGTACCTCTCCGACTCCTTTTCCCCGAGGACTGGCCTCCTCTAGCAAAGCCCTTTCTTTGACTCCTTTCTCTTCTAGCCATCTCCTGTCTCTCAATTTTCATTGCAGCCTGTACCAGCTGATGGTACGTCACTTATTGCAACAAAGTAATTGCTACCAGATGCTCTTTGACGGAATCATGCAATTTATCCTCAAACTGGTGACATCGGAACTCCTCAGTAAGCATAGATTCAGGGGCATACTTACTGAGTCGGTTGAACTTCTAATCATACTCAGCAACTGATAAGTTTCTTTGCTTCAAGTTAAAAAATTGCTTCCATTTATCCTTTTTGTACACCTCTGTCACGTACTTAGCTTTAAATTCTTGGGCAAAGTAATCCCAAGTCAGAGGTACCGGCAGCTGAGGACTTCTCAAAACGAACTTCCACTATTCATAAGCTGCTCCCTAAAGGAGAGAGACAGCACAGTGCACCATCTGGTCAGCTAGACAACTGATCTCATTTAGTACCTCTTCACCTTCTCAATCCAGAACTCAGCCCTTTCAGATTCCTCTAGAGATGTCCCAGTAAATTCCTCGGCTCTATACTTCCTCAGCTGATCAATTGGAGCCTTAGTTGTTGTCATCCAATGCAGCAATGTCATCATATCCTGGGACAGCTTAATCAAAGCCTCTCCCTGAGCTGGAGGAGGAGGTGGCACCTCAGCTTCACCTCGTTTGACTCCCGATCATCCAGGTATTTCTGAATGAGTTTGCCCCGGCTGATTGCTCTCAGCAACTTCAACAACAGATTCGCGTGATCCTTCCATCGTAAATTCTATAGACAAAACATGGGACACCGCATTAGGCCAAAACACAACTTGTACACTCAATAGAGCACTGGTTAAACCAGATTCGCTTAAACCATGCTTTGATACCAAAAATTGTAACATCCACATACCCCCTGGAAGGATATATGAATACTACAAAAAATAGTACAACAAATCAAAGCATACGAAAACTTCTAGTAAACAATTCAAGTAAACATACATTAGATTACATAATACTTAGCACACACTGGCTGAAAAATCCAAACCAAACTGAAATATCATTGTTACAAACTTACAAACAAATTCACATATACATATCAGATACAATACCAAAAGTCAAACCAAAAATTTACATTATTTTCAAAATAACACTCAGACTCCATTGGTCATTGCGGTTGTCTTGTCCCAGTTCTACGTTCCTCTTTCAGAATCTACACGGGGCTAATCCACCGTATTAAGCATATAGCTTAGTGATGTAATAACTAAACTATAAGTCAACAACAAATACAGAAATTCAGAACAAAACAAGGTTTTATAAATAACATAATTGTTCAACACAAGAGGGTATAAACTTTCAGAAACAGAATATAATTTAGCTTATGCCAAAATCAAACTGATATCAGAGTACAAAATCATAAGATTGCTAAATCCATTTACAAAAGTAGGTAACGAGACTTATACAAAAGATACCATAATTTGTATCATATAACAGAAGAGACATATGTCTCAATAACAGAAGATACCGAAGTGTCACAGAAGCAACTGTAGACCCTTCTAGGCATGCCTATTTACCCACGACTAGGACTCAACAGTTTTAAAGCAAAACAAGTCATTTCAGACATTTCATGTACAAAGCAAGTAGTCAATCATATTCACATATAAGTAGCATTTCCAATGATATAATCAAGCATCAAACGCCTCGGACAATCATTGTCCGGAATTTAGAACATAATCAGTATAAATTAGATTCAACAAATAGAACAAAGTAAGGTGTGATTGTCTACGATTACTCACCAAAAGCACCCTTACTTTTTATTGCCTCAAAGTCACGTCAATATCTGAAATCGGTCGCTCTAAGGGTTCCTCTATAACATTTAACACATATACAAATCACTATTGCACAATTGAAAACATATTCCTTTATGCACATGTACTTAAATAACTAAAATATGCACAATGCATTGTTCAATGACAATTTCGGGTATCTTATTGAAATTCTCATCATCAAATCAATCAGATATCAAAGCCCTCATTAATATCATTTGGTGTACTTATAATTTGGACCAAAATAAAATAATATGAAATCAATTTCATAACCTAATTGACCACTTCAGATTTTCTACCCACATGATTTCTGGTCAACTTTGCATAATTAATCTGATAGGGTAAATGACAAAATTAGGCAAAACTTCCTTCTGGAAATTTGTTCTCAAATGTCTTAAATTTCTAATGACTCTAAGATCATCCAATTTAATTCAGTATTCAATGAGTTATGTACCAAACACTACAGACTTTACACATTTGAACTTTTAGTTAGTACATGATCATACCCTATAATTGCGCAACTCATATCTTTCAGCTCAGATATCCAAAAATTACAAACTTTATACCATTTTAAAGATAAGAGAATAAGCTACAACTGTGATGAAGACAACTCAGCCTAATTCTGCCCACATCAATACAGTTTATTCAATAACCATAGGACATGGTTTCTATCCCTAATAGTGCTTCAGCTTAAGCGACAACTTAATTATAAGCCAATTTTAAAAATCTTAGAGACATAATTAAAATTAGACTTCTTAACAAAAGTTGTAGAAATATGTTGCTAGTTTAATATAAATCAAAAATCAACTCATTCAGAAATCTACAGCTTAAGTTATACTTAGAAAACTGAAGCATGATCATGGAAAATTTCCAATTCATGACATTCCAGCAGACTTACACACTTTCATCCTATCAATCACTTTCAAATCAATTCAGATAACTCTAAATTTGTTTAGAGAGAAATAAAAATGCCTTAGGAATCTATTGGTCTAAGTTTCAAGTTATTTGGAGTTCGGATGAAAAGGTTATATGCAAAATACTAAGGGCTATTCAATGAAAAACTCTAGTTTTTAATTACATTTGAAACACTAACATCAAATACGCAATTCATCATCTTCTTCCTCCTTTTTCTACTGCAATTTTATGAACAGTAACAATTCTCAACAAAACATGGGTCATGCTTTTCCACTTCCATTTACATTCAACTCACTCTAAACCAGCTCATAGCTCAAGATCAAATTTAAACATCTAAAAACCAATGCATACCCATATTTCAACATTTTCAACTTTCTCTCACTACTGAAATTTTTTTTGTTTTCATGAACAATTTTTGACAGAATCCATAACCTCTTTTTCCACATCTATCTGAAGTTAACTTTGTAAACCTTTATCCAATCTCTGCTCATCTCAACACAACCAATGCAAAAAATTCAAGATTTAAACATAAACATGAACATCAATATCCTTCACATTTACTCCTCATTTTCTGCATTTTTTTCCATGTTTTAGTACTTATTCACTCTCACTACTGAATTTATTTCTTTTATTTCACTCATGCATGAACCCAAGTACAGGACATTACATACCAGCAAATGTTATTCACAACAAAAACTTACTTGTCGCAGAAAAATTCCAGCCCAAAAATCCTGATTTTCTAACCCTCTCTAGCAACCAACATCAACGCACATTATAGTCTTAAGCTAGTTCTTCAACACTTGAGAGTTATACAAAAACAAAACATGCAGAGAAGTAGTTTCGGTGATGGGTGAGCAGAACAAGGAAAGGAGTTTTCATGTGGGTGTTTTCGGTGGAGCTATGAGAGGATGAGGGGAAGATACCACCACGTGGGTTAACACTTTAATGACACATGGCACCCATGCATGTGGCCATGTGTCACCTTCCCATCTGTAACCCACAAATTTTCGAAAATTAAACAAAATCATCAAAAATATGAAATAATCATATTATGCTCCAAATAAATTTTTAGCCCCAATAATTCACAATTCATATTTTAATTGCATTTTTAACAATTAATTTATACCCGAAAAAATATAAATGAATGCATGTACAATTTATTTGTATGTGCCGAAATACAGTGCATTGAAATTTCTCAATTTTTTTAACCCTTAATATGGGGTGTTACACAATAGGTGCAAAGTTAATATAGAAAAATAATAGTGGAATAAGGTTGGATGTCTTCAAGATGAATAGATGGCTGACTTACTTAAGAGGATCGATAGGGAAGTTGTTGAGACTCGGTAGATTATGATGAATGAATAGATAGGGAAAAGTTATTTAGTGAAAGACGAGGATCTGTAGTGGGGGAAGATATAATGGGATCAAGCGTCAGTTGTGTTGAACTATTATAGCTATAAGAAGGACATATATAAGAAATAATAGGAAATAAAGATATGGTAGGATTTAAAAAAAATGTTGTAAGGGTTTGTTGACTCATAATTTTAATAGTATGGAAAACATTTTACGTTTCTAAAAGTGAGATGTCAAGAGATTTGAAGTCTTTAAAATAGGGGATCCCAACATTTAATCCTTTGTGCTTTATGTCATATCATAGAAAATAGCATAAACGTGCTCTTGGTCCTAGTTTGGTGTGCTTATGAGGTTGTAAAAGAATAAAACACGCACATACGAGGAATTTAAGAGACTGATAGTTAGGAGCACGATTGAATAAGTACTCATGGGGAGAGATATTACCTATGATAAGAGAAGGAATGTGATTGATATTACATACAACAATAAAGGTTGCTTCACCCCAAAGGGTTCAGGATAAGAAGAGGATACAAGAAGGGATAGAACAGTATTAAGAATATGTCTATGCTTGCATTCGACCCGATCATTTTGTTGAAATATATTTGAGCAAGATCTCTAAATGATGGTCCCTTATTGAGCAAGGAAATTGGTTAAGTTTGTATCTTTATATTCCATGGCATTATCATTGCAAAATATTTTAATCTTGCAAGAAAAGTGAGTTTGAATCATATTAGCAAAATAAGAGTAAATGGAGAATAGTTTAGATCTATGTTGCATTAAATAAATATATTTATAGCGAGAAAAATCATAAAAATATCACATAATATCTTATGTCACTCATAGTTTCATGAGGTGCATGAACCTAAATTTTAGAGTGAATTAGATCAAAAGGCGCTAAAGAAATAAAATCATTAAAAGAAAAAGGTAAGGTGTAACTTTTTGATAGTTAACAAGAGATACAATCAAAATGATCAATCTTAACATGAGATAGAGTACCATTAAAGATTAAAGATCCTAATATAGAAGTAGAAAGATGACCTAAGCGACAGTGCCATTTATGAGAAGTGACAACACTAATAATAAACTTTGAGGGAAGATTCACAGAAGTAAGCTTAAATAATCGTCTAACCTTACGCCCTCCCCCAAGGATCGTGCCCGCTTATAAATCATGCACAATTTAACCACAACTCGAAAAGGATAAGTTAACACCAAGTCACATAATTGTCTAATAGAAATAAGATTCAATAAGAGTTTGAGTCCAAGAAAGGTTTCATATAAAAGTAATATGGACGTGTGAACAATACTTATACGTGTACATATATAGTAAAGTTTTCAACTGTATGAATAATGTATGGAACAGATGGTGTTGTTAAAGATTCAAGAACAGAAGAATTAGAGTTCATATGATTACAACAAGTATAATCAAGATACTAGTAGGTTGAGGTACCAGATATGACATATATGGCATAAGAGGATATAATACCTGCCTGGTTGGAGCTAATGAAAAAGGGGATAAAGATCCTTTAAAGAGAATTTAAAAGCGTTTCTCTCTATTGGGCCCTCAGTGGCAATAACAGTATTGCGAGTAGGTTGAAAGGGCTTAGAGGAATTACCTTGTCTAGAGTTCTGTTTGAGTTGTTTCCTACATTCAAAGATGTGATGTCCGACCTTTTTACAGTAGCTGCAACATCCCTTATAGAACTTTTTACTCTAATAGAACTTTTTACTCTAAGTTATGAGAAGTTTGGGAAGAGGTATGAGTTACAAGAACAACATCAGTAGATGGGATAGATTTTTCCATGCGGAGGATACTAAGGCAACTTTCTTTTAAGATGAGCTCTTTAGTTACAATGTCGAAATTGGGTAAAGTCCCACTATTGAGAAGAGAGATATAAATGAGTTCAAATTCAACCTTAAGAGTCAATAAAAATGCCATATATGTTGACCATCACGAAGTTTGCTAAATTGCAACAATATTATAACTAGGATGGGAAAGATTGTCAAGTACTAGTTAATCCCAATGTTCTTACAATTTAGAGTCGTAATTATGTATTGTATGTCCATGTTATTTTGCATGCAATGGAATCTTTTATACAATTGAAATCAGAGGACATCATTAGATATAGAGTATCGATTTTTCAAAAAATTCCATACTTTCTAGGTTGTGACAAAATGTTGAAACTCGAGTTTAATGGCTTTATCACATATATTTTGAAACCATGTTAAAATTTGATGATTAATTTTATCCTAGGCCACCAATCATTTTGTGAATACATCAATGTCTTTGTCTTTCTTTTAGGTAGGTTTGGGTATTTCTTTAGTAACAATACGCTAGAGTAGCCTTCCCTTAAGAAAGCTACACACCTCCTTAGCCCAAATATCATAATTAGAACCATCAAATTTGATATTAATATGGTTGAGAATGTATGGGGGAAGTTTAAGGCGTCCATAACAAAGGAAGACAATAAAAGAGAAGGAAACATGCTTATAGAGATGGAATTTGACAATTTTAACCATAAAATTGAATTCAAAATGTTGAAAAATCTTAGGAACCAGTTTGGTTTGCAGAGAAACTGAAAGAAAATTAGTTAAATTGGGTAGTCAAAGTGTTGGTGAACTCATTTTGGGTCAAACTAAATTGGTGAGTCTAAACTAAACTAAGAGAGAATTGATGTTAACATATGGACAAAGTAGACAATGACATGTGTACAAATAAGACTAAGACATGTCAAGACCAAAATGTGTCACTTGTGTGCTGACGTGGCATTGACTAAGATGCTCGGTGATGTGGTAAATGACTGGGAACATGATGACATCGCAATTGAAGTGTGCTGACATGTCTACAGAGTGTGTTGTCCTTTTGGGACTAAATGGTGTCGTTTTGCTTGAAAGATAAACAACGTTGTTTAGATTGTCTTCTTCCTTTAAGTAGCTGCAACTAGGGTTTTTTGAGCTCAGTGACTTCTAGTGATGCGTAAGGGCATGTGCGGCAGCGTATGATGACATTCTTTGTACTGTTGAAATCTACTTAAACAGAGGAACAATTTGGTACATGACAAAATATTTTTGGAGGATATTAAGAACCCAAAATGCACAGACAAAAGGCTCCCAAATTTAGAAATAAAGAGCAGAGAAAGAATGATAAAAGGCTTTATATATTTCTGTGTGTATAGACTGATATATACATCCATGTATTTATACACATTAGGTGATTCCAACTGAAGAAACAAGATCAAGGAAATAATTACATAGGATTAATACATAAGATTATAAGAGAAAACTAAGGCTAAATGTATGTTGATGTTTGACTTCTAGGATTATGTTAATACTTCTTAAAATGATGTTGTCTTATAATGAAAGTTAAACTGACTTAAACCTTACTTATTGACCTCAAATCAAATCAAACTCTGAAGCTCCTGTCAACTTAATTTTAGACAAAACCTAAGCCTCACTTTTATCTTCAAACAAGTTAGCTTCTATCTAAGGTCACCTTAGGTTACTATTACTGAAGATTTCACATCAAATTTCATGGCTAACATTTCTTTCTTCTCATTAAGAATATGACATATAATTCCATAAGGTATACGACATGAATCTGATGAATCCAAACGAGACTTAAGAATACAAATAATAATTTGGGTAAATTGTAGAAAAAAAAACTAGCTTTACTCAATTTTGTAATATTATCTGTAATTTTAAAAGTTATGTAAAATATTTAAATTTTAATTTTTTTACAAAAACAACTCAATGTTAAGTTCTTTGTTAACTTTGATGATGTGGCATACTATGTTAAATTTTAATTTTTGTCACGTGCCTGCCATGTATAATATTTATTATTTAATGAAAATATGTTGAATTATTTAAAAGTTATTAACCCTAAGAAGCCCAACAACAAACTGGCTCTTTATTTTCATGAGCAAGTAAACAACCAAAAACCAATTAGCATCTTAGTTCTATGATAACCAAAATATCTTGTCATTAAACCCATAAAGTCAGTGTTCTGAAACCCGGACCGGTCATTGAACCGAAGGCCTTACTGGTCACCGGTTTGACCGGCTCGATCGGTTCAACCACCGGTCGAACTGATATGACGTCATAATTATGCAATAATTATATTTAATTATATATAATATTAAAAATACCAAAAATACCAAAATAATAAATAATAATAATAAATTGTCGAACCGGACCGGTTTTTACCGGTTAGAACTGGTCCAATTCAAGACCGGCTTTTAGGGTTAACCGGACCGGATAGCCGACCGGTCACCAGTCGGACCGGCCGATCCGATCCGGGTTTGATAACATGGCATAAAGCAATAGTCTATATTTGGAGTTTTATCTCTTTTATCTCTAAAAACTTCCCAATCACAAATTGACCTTTTATTTTCATACGCAAGTAAGCCCAAAAATCAGTTGGTAGCTTAGATCGATAATTGCGAAAATGTCTTATCACCACCCTTGAAACAATGGTCTTAGATTCATACCGTATCAATTGAGATCAGGCGGTATGTATTATACCGATCAAAAAATGGTACAAAATAAGATATTTCAATATTTGGTTTAAATTTCAGCCTATTTTATCGGTACTGTTGTATTTGCAATATTGATCATATATTGGTTAGCAATATTGATCATATATTGGTTAGTATCAAAAAATTTTAAAAAATTAGGGGCATTTTTACAAAAGATGAAAAAAATTTAAAACTTCCCCCTCAATATTTCCCTAGTGGTGATTTCCTGTCTGCTAGTCTTGGCAATAACCCTAGCTTTACTTGGAGAGGTGTACATCACACAGCTGCTGTTCTTCGTGCGGGTCTCAGGTGGCGTGTTGGCAACGGTCTGGATGTCAAGGTCTGGTCGGACCCTTGGCTGCCACGAGATCATGCGTTTCATGTTGCTTCTGCTTCCCAGTCCAATGTTTCTGACTTGCGGGTTGCTGACCTTCTTGATTCCTCCACCAATCAGTGGGCCGTTGATAAGGTACAAGCTTTATTTGATGATGTTGATGTCCAAACTATACTTTCGATTCCCCTCTCCTATTCTTTGGTTGATCGTCGCATTTGGCATTTTGATAAGCGGGGCGCTTATACGGTAAAATCTGGTTACTATGTCGCCTCATACTTAAACCGTGTTTCGGAGACCTACTATGTTATTAACTGGCAGAAGCTTTGGCGGTTACATATCCCTCCTAAGGTACGTGAGTTTCTTTGGCGAGCTTTCCATAACCTTTTGCCCACCAAATCACGGTTAGCACAGAGGGGACTTCATCTTGATCCTAGTTATGGTTGTGGAGTCCACCTGAAAACCGTGGATCATGTGTTGTTGCATTGTACCGCTGCCCGTTCGGTATGGCAGCTTTGGGGCCGAGGGGGTGCCTCTCTTGATCTCTCTCTGCGTGATTGTTTTACAGAGTTATGTGCTTATCCGGATTCAACTATCGTTGAAGGTTTTGCTATGGTGTGTTGGAAAATTTGGTGGGCACGCAACGAGGTCCTTTGGAATCAACATGTGGTTCCGCCTGGAGTGGTTCTTCACCACGCTCTAGTTTTTCATGCTGACTGGTTTGCTGCCCAACAGTGTAAACGGCAGCCGGTTGCTTCTCCACTCGCCCAGTCGTCTGGTGCTCACGGTGGTCTACAGGTTGGTTGGCGATGCTACACGGATGCTGCTGTCTTTGCGGCGTCACGTAGTATTGGTTCAGGGGCGGTTACGTGATCTGCCAATGGTAGTTTTGTACATGCTTTCACCTCCTTTCGGTCAGGTTGTCTACCTCCTCGCACGGCCGAGGCGTATGCTCTGCGCCTTGCTTTGGAGCAGGTTTCAACTCGCTGTACAGATCCTGGTATTGTTTTCACTGACGCTCAAAATTTGGTGTCGGCTTTGCGGTGTCCTCTTCCTGATTGGTTCGAGTTCGGAGCCGTTATTCACGATTGCCGTGTTCTCTTGGCGCACCGTCCTGACATTGTTGTGGCTTGGATTCGGCGGTGCGACAATAAAGTTGCATATATGTTAGCTCGTTGTGTTTTGTCTTTTTCCGAGTTTCAGTTTTTTCAGTCCCCTCCTGTTTGTATTAGTACTTTCATTTAATTCAATGCAATAGCTTTTTCCCTAAAAAAAAAAACTTCCCCCTCGGACTAATTATGCTACCTTCTTCTTACTCTCTTTATTTATTCTCTCACACTCTCACTCTCTCTCTTCTTCTTCATCATCTCTTTTTATTATTAATAACATAATATTTAAATTATTATAATGAATAATAGTTATATTTTTTACAAAGAATAATTAAAAAGATGTTAAATGAAAATTAAGAGGCCTAAACTTTTTGTATTTCTTTTTTATTATTATTAATAGCGATTACATATTAAGATAAAAATATATTTTTTTATTATTGAAAATTAAATATTAAGATATAAATTATATTTTATTATTGATAATAATGA
>JANKYE010000006.1:3141585-3151638 GCA_032467995.1 Erythroxylum dillonii | reverse complement strand
AGAAATAATATAAAAATAAAGCATAGAATTTATTCATTTAAGTCTGAATTTAAATAGATTAAGTGATTTATCAGACATTTATTTATTAAAAAATTAAATCTTTGATTTACGATGTACATAATTTTTAATTTTATACGAAACAAACTTTTTATCTTAAATGTAATTTTTGAAGATTGATTTTTTTTAAATTTTTATATATTGAAATATTTATGAAAATTTTTGAATTTCTGAATTATGTCTATGTATGGCCGTATTTTATGGAAGGGAAGAAGTAGACCTATTAAATGGCTTGGTTACTTAAAAGTAAATTTTGGACTAGTAATTAGTAGGATAAATTTGGACATAATAATTTAATTATTAACTAAATTTTATAAAATTAATATTTTAGTAAAAACCTCAAGAAAATTAAACTAATTTAATGGTCCTAATAACCAAAAATCAAAATTATTTTTTATCAAGTGTGATTTTTGTTAAATTTAAGTAATTTATATATATTTGATTACTTTATTTAGTGAGCCTTACATGATGAAAATTAACTATTAAAATATGAATCTATTAAAATATTATATTTCCAAAATTTTAAATGTTCTTCCTCCATCCCAAAAAAATAATAAACCTACTATTTGCAAAAATTAAGAAAATGTCAAAAATATAAATAAATAAATAAATATTCTTCTATTAACAAAAGATTAAATATGTCCGTCAGATATCCAGTCTAGGGGTGAGCATTATTTGGTTCGGGTAAGGAAATTCTAAAATTCGGGTAATTCAGGCCGGCCCGGGTGTTACTCGAATTATTTTTGGGTTGGGACGGGTAAGGAAAAAAATTCGGGCCGGCCCGATTACTCGAATTAGGTTTAAAAAAATTGTGAAATAGGGTAATTAGGATAATTCGGATAAATCAGTTAAATTGGGCCAGGTAAATAAGTAATTAGGGTAAATTGGGTCGGGTAAGTTCGGGTAATTGAAAGTTCGGGTTCGGGCCGGGTAAGGGAAAAATTTTTGGGTAATTCGGGCCAGGCCTAAACAGTGAAAATCCGGCCCGAATTATCCGAATGCTCACCCCTAATCCAGTCTTACTCTGGATTGAGGGAGGTGTGTCAAGAATCTCATATCAGACAACAATGAAAGCATTCAACAATTTATAATAGTGTACAAATCTCTCCCTCTTAAGTTATAGCTTTTGAAGATGAGTTTGGTGTTTCTAACATGACATGTGAATTGAAACGACTATATACATATTATGTGTAGCTTTAATAAAACATTGTGTTTGAAATCTTCTGTAACTACACCTCACCCTTCAGAACTTACTTGTCCTCAAGAATGAATTGTAGCATCGACGATGGTCATGAAATATGAAAATTGCGTAGAAAACCTATGGTATTCAACCCATGAAGCATCCTTCTGAGAAGCCTAAGCCCATTTAAACAACACCTTTGTGACAATGTGCCCTTTCTTTTTGATCATCTTCTCGTCCAAGATGGCATTAGGTTGTAGGGCCACTACTTCATGTTCATCCATGATAGGCAAAATAAAAGATGGTGTTTTGGCACTATGGTGCAGTTTAAGGAGCAACACATGGAAGACATCGTGCATTTTGGACCTAGGAGGTAAAGCTAGCTTGTATGTGACTTCTCTGATCTTTTCAATGACTTTATTAGGTTCGTAATAATTAGCAGACAATTTGTGATACACTTGGTTATGCATAGTGGATTAGTGACAAGGTTGCACCTTGAGGTATACATAGTCCCCGACCTGAAAAGTATGTTCCACCCGTTTTGTATCTACTTGTTTCTTCATGCGAACTTAAGCATTGGCTAAGTTTCTCGGTAAGATGGATGAAATTTGCTAATGTGTTTGAAGTTCTTTGTCCACCAAGTCTACAACAGAGCTTCCTGTCAAGTAGGGATCGCCACTGTAAAAAGAATACAAAGCCAGAAATTGTATCATATACCAATATTTTGTGAGAGATAATCAACCATCCCACTTCCCAAGGGCCTCCCTTGTTGCACTGCGTAAAAAAAACACACTAAAACTTTGTAACAACCTCTATTTGGCCCTTCTTTTGCGGATGGTAAGTAATGGATTTAAGAAGTTTAACATCTTGTATCAAGAATAGCTTATCCCAAAATAAGGACATGAAGATCAAGTCACAATTAGAGATGATAGTTTTGGGCCAACCATGGAGACAGACAACCACATCTATAAATTTCTTCCCTTTATAAGTGAGCATATTTCATGAATCGATCAACCATAACTAGAATGATGGTTTTTCCTATTAGAACAAGGTAACCCCACAACAAAATCAAATGAAATGTCCAGCCAAGCACCCTGCGGAATAGATAATGGTTGTAGGGTTCAGGATATTTGGTTAATTCAGGTTTGTTACACTAAAAAATGGCACATTGCTTCACATAACCTTAACACCTTGTTGCATTCCCTTCCAGTAAAATGATTCCCACAGCCTCTGGTAAGTAGTCTTACGTCCTGAATGCCCTCCCCAAAGTGAACTATGGTATACCTCCAACATATATGCTACTTAAGCCTCTTGTTATTACCAATCACAAGTTTGCCCTTGCGTTTGAGTATGTTGTTATCCCATGAGTACTTAGATGAGTCACTAGGATTAGCTTGTAATCGTTTAGATAACCTCTTGCAGCTTAGGGTCTTGTTATCGGTACAAGATTCTCTGTCCAATTTTATGGTGTCTTATTGTGTCCAGTGAATCTTAGTCATTCATTTATGCAGGCCCCGCGTGGATTCTACATAAATAAACGTGAAGCCCGCATAAATAAATGGCTAAGATTCACCGGATACAATAAGGCACCATAAAAATTGAACAGAGGATCTGGACTCATTGTTATCAGCTGTCCTTCACGTGATCCAAAATAATATGTCCTAAGTAGTCAATGTGATCCTTGCCAAAGCAATAATTTTCCTATTGACAAATAATTTTTGTCGTTGCAACTCATGAAAAATATTATGTAAGTGTTGTAAATGCCTTTCCTATGTCTTATTGTGAACTAAAATATCATAAACAAAAATCAACAAATTCTTTTGTAAGAAAAGGTCTGAAAACAAAGCTCATTATTGCTTAGATTGTGGCGGGTGCATTGGTCAGACCTAATGGTGTCATAAGCCACTCATAATGACTTGTATGTCTTAAAAGCAGTTTTTGGAATGTTCTTGGGCACCGTCCTTGGAGTAAAAGGTTGAATCCCCAACCCAAAGGGCCCCCCACATCCCGATCCGACGAAGCAACTAGGAGGATATAAATCAGGTACTCAGCGGCCCGCTAAGGGGAAGGTGAGCAACTCACAGGCCTACAAGGAGCCCACCCGCAAAGCCCATAAGAGGCGCAAGATTGTTGCTCCCACACTGCAGATCGTGGGATTCGAACCTTGCACCTTGGAGCAAATCTACCCCTTCGGAACCAACTGAGCTACGCCCTGCGGGCTCTTGGGCACCATCCTAATTTGATGATATCTTGATTTAAGATTGTTCTTATAGAAGAAAGTTGTCCTCTGTAGCTTACCAAGCAGTTCTTCATTCAATGTCATGAATAATTTACCTTTGAAAGTAATTGCATTGAGTTAATCAACACAAAACTTCCATATAGCATTTTTCTTTTTGACTAACATACTGTGCACTATAAAGGGACTAGTCCTCTCTCGAATTAATCTAGCTTGCAACACGTTATCTACCAAATTTTCAGTGACTCCCTTCTGCATGTGAGGATATATATAGGGCCTGCAATTAAAAGGCAAGGATCCTTCCAATATAGGCATTTTATGATCTTGTGGCCTAAAGGGTGGTAGACCATGTGGCTCTTGGAAAACCATTGTGAAAGCCTCGAGTAACCCCCCGAGTTGGTCATGTTGTTATTTGGTCAATGAGTTATGATCCACACTTTCATCATCATGTGCTTTGTTCTCAAGTTGTAGAGCAAAAGATTTCACAATGGTGTTACAAGACCAATCTTCAACTTTTTCCCATGTATATGAAGTTCATGGAAACTTTTTCATAATCCCACTCTATAAGACCCAACCAATACATACCCAATATGGCACGGTGATTAGCGAATAGTAATATGAGTAAATCTGTGTGAAATACAACACTGTCACATGTCCACTTCAAGTTTTCGCAGTAAGAGGTAATGTCCAGTACTGTCTCCTTATTAGCATTTGTGACCCTATATGACTCTTAGTCACCTAATGTTTCAAACTCAATGCTTTCACCAGCTTAGCACTCAAAAATTATATGTACTACCTGTATCTATTAGGAAATACATTGGCTTTCTCTTGATAAAACCCCTCACCTAAATTGTGTGATTACCAATTTCTCCCTATATAGCATTCAATGACATATGACCTTCGTCTCTGTTCTCCTTACCATTTATTTTGAAGAACTTGTAGTTTTGTTTGTCACTCCCTACTTCTATGGCTCCTTCGACATCTTCCTCCTTTATATCTCTACAATTAAGGCAAACAACTTGGCGTTTTTGTACTTGTGGTTGCAGGTATATTTCACTAGATGAGATACAAAGACCTGTCAATCATCTTTCAACTACGATAGTACGGTCTATTATTCTTGTGTTTCTGTTTTGTAGTTTATATGATGCATGTATATGAGTTTGCTTGTGGATGGGTTTATGATTGAGTTGGTGGAAGTTGAATGTAATGTTGGGTTTGATTGGTTGGTGTAGGAGTAGGACTAATGGTTCTAATATGGTGGTTTTGTAGGGTAACTTTTTGGATTAAATACGTTTTGACCCAGGGAGATGGTGGTTTGATTGTGGTAATGGTTACGATTTCTAGAGTAAAATACTTGGATTGTTTGTGGTTATTAGTGGCTAGGTGAGTTCCTTTTAACTATGTGAAGATACTCTTTTGCAATCTAGCAAGCATTATAGCTTTATTAACTTTTTTTTTTTTTTTTGATGTTTAAAGAAGGCACAGCTCTTATAGAAATACAAACGATCTAAGATAAGTGACTCCTATCAAATTATGAAAAAGCCACGGTTTGATTTCAGGTGGCGGATCAATAAGAAAGTGTAACCCCGGATCAAAAGAATACGCATAATGTGAAAGACAATTAGCCACAAAATTCCCTTCACGATAAATATGAGCAAACTGAACGGTGTCAAAATGAGTAGAGAGTAGGCGAATCTGATACACAAACGCAGCACAATTGACACTCAACTTGGCCTTCCCAACAATCATATCAATAGCAATTGCATTATCAGATTCTACAAAGACCTTACGAATATCTAAAGAAATAGCATATTGCAGCCCTTGTAAAATACTCTAAGTCTTAGCACGAAGAATCGGACAGCGATCAATATGTGACACAAAACCTCCTAGCCAGGTCCCACTATAAACACAATGTCTGTATCTTTAATAAAACATTGTGTTTGGAATCTTCTGCAATACCAACTATAAATTAACTAATGGCTTAAGTTGATAAGGAATGAAGCACAATAGGGGGCTCAAGGAGTATTAAACTTCTATCATTAATCACAACTCTAAAAAGAGTGTTAATACCAAAAGAAATACCAATTATTACAAAGTCAACCACGAAAGATATCAAAGGTATAATCTTTTCAGTTGCAACATAACTGAAATGTCAATGTCAACGTCATTTCTCAAAGTACAATTCTAAAGATTCCAAATACATGAACAACGGAGATGTAAGAGTTTAAAATGATAACAATAACCATCATAAGTAATATCAAGGAACCAATTTCACCCCCAAACAATTCTAAGCAATGAATAAATACAATACCCTTTTGGCAGGGGAAAGAAAAGATTCAGAATCCAAGTGATCCTTTTATTTTTCCATTTTCTTGGATTGTTGAAGACCACGTGATACCAAGTGGTTAGATGCCATCTCCAATGGCCACTGTGTTTTGAGCTCTGAAGTTGCTTTCAATCTTTGGTGGACCTGAATGCCGCCTTGGTCTGGCTGGTGACGGTGGATAAGAAAGCCGCTTCTTTGCAGGCCCTGTTGATCCCTTTTCCTTGTCTGGTATCCCATTCTTATCTAGCCCTAGTGGACTTTGCATCCGGGATTTCGCTCTTGCAGACTCGGTGGCTACCATGTAGCTTGGAACAGTTGAAGAGCTCCCCATACTCTCATCATCTTGCACTGATGACCCTGCAATGCTGTGTCTCCTAGATTGCATGCTGATCATGCTTCTGGAGTCATCATCTTGACCCCCAAAGCTGCTCCTTGGGCTTGCTGACTTCAGTTTTCTAGCAACTGCAGAAGAAGCTGGTTTGAGAGGAGTTGGAGTAGAGTGTAGGCTCACAGTTTTGCTAGGCTTTTCACTTTCGCTTGGTGATAGTTTCTCCGAATTCAGCTGGTAGCGTGCATAGGACTTTGTAATCTCCCCTCCAGTGCTACGGCTTGCACTCTTTACAGATGAGTGGTCATTAAATTCCTTCTCTGCCATGCTCCGGCTATCCCATGGATGAGCTGCCATCCATCTTTCCAACCAGCTCCAACCCCAGGTTGGATTGCCCTGATTCATGAACATTGGATTTGCAGATCTTGGGGGATTTTTCCCAGTTTTCTACAAGGGAGATCCAAGCAAGGTTAGACACAGAAATCATAAGGAACTCCACAAAATCTAAAGGAACTTGTCTTGAAGGATGAGTTTTTTTCCCTTCCAGTGACCATGTCTTCACTCGGGGTACAAAAATATTAATTGCATTGCAGTTTTTCAGTATGAAACTAGTAAGTCAGAAGTTCTCCTGAACCATGGCCTTTAAACTTGAACAAGCAAATGAGTCCAATATTGCATGTAGCGAATAAAACAACCAAAATTATCCCATCAAGACCTTGACTCCTCATAGTAACATGCTAAGTTGAAAAATTCAGTCACCTGATGAGAGAATGCATAAGCCAGCGATCTTTCCCTTCTCATTGCAGCCTCGTACTTGCTAAGCAGGTTAGCTTCGATCTGTTCCTTTGATTGTAAGCTGTCATCCCATTCCTCTTTCATCTATCACAACAACGAAATAGTCATAAGCTTAAGGGAATATGACTAGAAGTCGGCAGAAATAGGACGTAGAACATGTGGAAATATAGTTGCTGATCATATAATTTTTCCATCTTTGTAAGAAACATAATTATACAATCATTTGGAAGTTAAGTTTTGAAGCCTTTTTGGGGAATATCTTCACAATATCACTTTTAAGTTTATGTTGAAAATATAACTCGAAACTAAAGTAGTTGAACTGCCACCAGAAATCCTGGAGTAGTAAAGAGATTAAAGACTTGATATTTTAAAATGACAGAATGAATATTTAAGTTCTGATATTGTGAATCTAAGACAAAGCAACATGAGAAATTCACATATTAGTATAAAGGCTAAAAAGGCAAACCCGCAAATTCTCCAGCTCTTTTGCATGCTTCTGTAGGAGTTGTCTTTGAAGGGCCTCGTTCTCTTCTGACATTCTGATTCTCCTAGTTTGAATCTGAGACTGAACTCGGGATAAAGTTTGCATGCACCGAAGGGTATGTACAGCTTGTCGTTTGACAGTTGGTCCTTCCATTAGCAACTTAAGCCTGACCAACCCTCTCAAAGCATGCAATGCCCTTCTTGCCTGAAAAGAGAAATCAGAATTAATGAAGACTAGCTTATAATGTTTTTTGTCATGGTTAATAGTATAGTTTGCAATAGAAGAAATAGACATCAGATTTTGGACGAGAACTTGAATACAGCAAAATTATCTGAGATAACTCGCAGCTTCAACCATCTTTCACAAGAAAACAACAATGTTCATATCAAGAAACTATAAACTTCCCATACTCTTACTTGCACAACTAACAAGTAACAAGAATAAAATCTTCTTAAAATATGGCTTCTCTTAGCCCAGTTAATAGTGAAAGTTCCACGACAAGTATAACAGCAAATAACTTGAATAGCTAATTGGAATGTGGCATTTGTAAATTGAAAAGTGTATGCAACAAAGCAAAGCGAATTTGGAAACAACATATACTGGTTCTCATCAATTGGTCACTGTACAGCATAACCTACCAAGTATCCTCTGAATGTTGTTTGAATCATTATTGCAGCTGCTTGTTCACTGAGTTTGCCAGCAAACCTATTAACTTTAGCAACTTGCAAAACCTCCTCGGTTGGCTGGACAGGAGTAAAAGCAGGCTCAGCTGCTACAGGTGTTGCAATAGGAGCACAGTAAGGATCTTTGTGCTCTTCACTTGTGCTTTCAATTAATTTCACTTCCTCTGGTTGAGAAGGGGGAGATGGTACTGTCACAGTCCCCAAAGAAGTGGAATTGGAATCCAGCTGCTGTAGCTCGGGAAAGGATTTGTCCTTCAGTTGATTTGATTTCTGTAAAATATTTTGGTTATTAGTACAAACTGAAAAGTTACATCCCATTCCAAATTTATAATGAAACTTGTAAAGTTTGTAGGGAAATGGTTTCAGTTACCTTATCCTTTTTCTCTTTGGTATCTGGGCTGAGGGCCTTCTTGATGTTAGAAAACCATTTTCCTTTCTTACCCATTTTCTACTGACCAATTCAGTTCAACCTGTTCCTGAAACAAATCGAGGGACCAAATCTTAAACGAGTCAATACCATTATAACTTATGAATAAAGAAAGGAAAACTGAATATAGTCAAATAAAACTGTTCTAAAAACAGAGCTAGAGAACCTCATGGGCAGTGTCAATAAAAATCAAGAAAAGGATAAGAAGACAAGGAGAGCTTCGATCTTGACAGACACAAACTGAACTCCCTAAGGGAGATGAAAAACAAGGGTAAGAATCGAAAAAATGTAACAGCGGAGGTCAAAGTGTTGACTTAGTTCGTTTGGTTAAGTCCCAATCTGGTGACCGCTGAACATTACAGAGTTAGAATAGCTTCACCTTAGCAAAAGTTAATTAAAATGGTAAACTTAAGAGCTGAGTTTTTCCATTTTTCCACATTTCCAACATATTCTCAACGAACAAGCAAACGATAAGAAAAATGACAAGTTATATGAAGCCGCCGACAGATAATTCAAAGCAATTATGCAACAGAAGAAACAGATTTTGAACACAGATTCAGCACAATCCAAAAGAAACAAAGACAAAATTGTACAACGACCAAATGAAACGAAGAAACGCCAAAATCTTTTAAATGGGGTCTAACGAATTCAGAAGAAACATAAATACCAGTAAGCAAAGCCAAGTGGGAAGATCTCAAAAGGCTATCTTGACAAGAGTTTCGCAGATGGGTCTTTTTCTTCGTTATGAATCTATCTATAGAAACAGAGCAAAAAGCTTGAAGAAAAGATGCTAAAGAAGGGTTCTTTGGGTATGGGGAGACAAATAGATCTTTTGTTCCACCGGTACTGCCGACTGCGAGGCGAGAGAGAATATGGGCATGAACCAGCTGGTTTAGCTAAGTTTGACCCCACTTCTTATTGATTACTGATTAGGGACAATAATGAACCCCACTTTTCGTTAATGGAAGCTATGTTCTTTCGGTGGCAATGACCTTTCTCATGTTTGTGACCTCCATGGACAATTAGTTGAATGTGACTTTCCAATTTATGAGGTAGATACAAATGCAGACACTGTAAATTTCCAAACTGACAGTTCAGATTTGACCACAAGAACATACACAACAACGTGAGAGTTAGAACAAGATTCCGCTTTAAGTGATTAGATGTTGGAGACCTTATTTATTGGCCTATTTACGTTTGTCAGCAAAGTTGCTCTTAAATTGGCAGTTTGTTAAATATTGCGGTATTTTATTGTGTTTAATAAATTTCGGTTATTTATTTATATAGATTCTGTATAAGTTTCACATGATTCTCGTAAAATAAATGATTAAGATTCTATAAGACAGAGTAATATTGGACAGAAGATCTGGATTTAAATTGGCAATATATTTGAAGAAACTGTCTTTCAATTTTTATTCCTGAAATGAATGCCTTAAAAATATATCTTATGATATTAAAAAATAAAATTTTACTAATTTTCGGTCGAATTATTTTATCAAAAATTATTACTAATATTTATATAAGTTTTATTACATAA
>JANKYE010000006.1:3082283-3097199 GCA_032467995.1 Erythroxylum dillonii | reverse complement strand
TTATATGTAAAATATTTAAAAATTATTGTTATTTCAAATTAATTGTCATTATTATTTATTATTAAGATTTTTGAAAATATGGTTGATGTAAACAGTAAACTAGTAAAGTATACAATACAGCTGTATAATATATCAATATTAACTATTTTACAATTTTTAAAAATTTTATGGACTATTTTATAAATTTAAAAAATATCCCGAAACGGTACCCGGTACGAATTGGTACCGGTATAGTTCTGTTCTAGAGGTCAATCCGGTACCGAACTCGGTACGGTATTCATAACATTAGTTGTTTGTCATGAAAGGTAAAAACAAAACTTATTTCCTGTATTTCCAATCTACAAGAGTCAAAGTTGTTTTTTTTATATTTTATTTTTATGTTATATTTTTATTTATTCTCATAATTTATATTTCTGACTTATTATACAATAATTTTTATAATAATTTAATATTAATTGAAATTTTAAGCTTTAAGCATATCTTTTTACTAATTTGATATTCGGTTAAATTTTAAAAATATTAATCATATTAATAAAAAGAAAAATAAATGTTTCATTAGTAGTGAATAAAATCTTTACTTATTATTTTATTTTTCACAAGTTAAAGGATATTTATTTTTATAACTGTTCTTTTCTATATATTTATTTTATTAAAATTGTATTTTTGATATGTTTAATTTAATTAAAATCATATCAATTGCATGAGATAGCAAACATATGGTCAAATTATGTTTAAAATCATATCAATTGCACGAGCTAGACCCGATTAGTTCAATTTTTTCCAATTTAAAATGCCATAACAAAACAACTCATTTTGTATATAAAGGTTAGGTTTTGGATTGGGTTAAGTCTGAACAGCCCGAGCTTAGGTTCGTTCAACCTAAGCCTAACTTGTTGACTTTAGCTCGAACCATGCCCATTTGCCATTCCTAATTTTGTAATGCACAAAATTGTTTCATTTATTTAAATCACCTTATATTGTTTATGTGGTAGTTAGATAGTTGCTAAACATACAAATTATTAGTAGTTAAAATAACGAAATTCAATGTTAGAATTCCTTTAAAATAATAATTATACATAAAAATATTTAATAATTTTGAAGAAATGCTTAAGAATAAAGTTTTAGAAAATGTATTGGAAGTTAAACCGTTAAGATAAGAGGTTTAAGATTTAAAATATTTAACCGCTATTTGACCGTTATAAAATCGATTAAAAATTAAATAAATTTAAAGAATTTAAAATATGGTTGAAAGAATACGCAAATATATTTTGAAATTAAATTTAAAAAGATATTATTAAATAAAAATTAATTAATTAATTTTAATTTATATAAATTTATTAATTTTTAATAACTTTACCAAAAATTTTAAAACTGGTGAACTGATTTCAACTAATCATAATTACCGACGACATTCGGATTTGGCCAAGATCACTCACTTTCGTGTGTTCTCGGGTCAGATCACCAACATGGTTAAGGGTGGAGCGCTGCTACTTTCACACGAGCTGTCGCAGTGTCAATTTCGTCTGATCCAATGCCTAACGAACAAACGTGTACCCACGCGTCTCGGATTCCCTGGTTCCTTTTGTTACCCCCAAAGGCTTTCTTTTTCATTTCAGGACGCTGCAACTGTATGCAAATCTCTCCCCATCCATGGCTCATCCCCCGCTCAAGGCCGTCAGTCTCACGCATGTCCGGTACCAAAAAGGAGACCAACTGGGCCACTTCTTAGCCTGGGTGTCTCTAGTCCCGGTCTTCATAAGCTTAGGCGGATTTGTCTCACACTTATTGTTCCGGCGAGAACTCCAAGGTCTGTTCTTCGCCGTCGGCCTTCTCATTTCACAGTTCATCAACGAGCTGATCAAGACGTCCGTCCAACAAGCGCGACCCGCCACATGTGCTCTTCTCGAGATGTGTGATTCACACGGTTGGCCGTCGAGCCACTCGCAGTATATGTTCTTCTTCGCCACGTATTTCACGCTCTTAACGAGTAAAGGTTTCAGGTTTAGAGAGATATTGAGCAGATGGGTCGCGACTTCTGTGATTTGGTCTTTAGCAGTGTTGACCCTGTTCTCTCGGGTGTATTTGGGGTATCACACTGAGATTCAGGTGTACGCAGGGGCTGCTTTGGGACTTGTGCTTGGGGCGTTGTGGTTTTGGGTGGTGAATTTTGTGATCTTCGACTATTTTCCTGCGATTGAGGACAGTAAGTTTGGGAGGATGTTTTACCTCAAGGATACTTCACATATAGAGAATGTGTTTAAGTTCGAGTATGACAATGCCAGAGCTGCTAGAGAGAAGGAGGCTTCCAAGTCCGATTGATTTGCTACAGCTTTCCTTTCTGGGTATGTTTAATTCGGTCTTTCTTTGCTTTCTCTTTTCTTGTCAGCTATTGATGTGCGAATATTGGGTTGGTTTTTAAAGCTGAATTATTGATCAGATTAAAGAATTAGCCTCTATGAGTTCTATGCTTGGTTGGTGCAGAATCTATATCTGGCTGTTATATTTTAGACTAGCGCGTTTTAATTTTGATGATAATGTTGTACCGATGAATATTAAGATCCATGTAGTGTTTGATGTGAGTTCTTGAAATGCATGCTCTGAATGTCTTCATCGCCTATATTCTTTAAAATTAGCAGTCGTGTTTGTGGTAATCATATTTGGAACTAAACAAGTTGGGAGGTTTTTTTTTTTTTTTTCTCATTTTCCTATTGTCCTTTAAAGCAAGTTCTAAATTTTGTTATAAATCCTTAAAACTTGTACCAATTGGAAAAGTTGATAGATTCTCCTACCTATAGATACTTACTCCAGCAAATCTGATAACATAACATCTTTGGGATACCGAAACATTTAGGATATATGTGTCAAGTTTCACATGGCAGTCTGAGATTTTGCTTGGTCAGACTCTTATCAGATCCATCATGAAGTCTTTTGTGAGTAACACTACTGATTAGAATTAACTTTACTGATTTCACGATGTATGGCAATGAGTGTTGGCTAATGAAGGCATATGAGAATAAGAATGTTTGATATTGACTTGTGGAATCACAAGAAGAGTTCATAAATAATGGACTATGCCTTTTAAGATGATATCCACTCCTAGTGTTGGTAAGGTTAGGGCAGATTGTTTAAGATGGTTGATTTGCGTCCCACAGAGGCTAATGGTTACATTGGTGAGGAAATGATAAAAAAGAAAATTTCCAATTAGAAGGAGAAAGGAGGAGAAGGAAGGTACAAAATGAAGTGAAAGTATACTTCATAAAAGGACATACCAATTTTTTTCTGAAATTTGGCTCATGTTGTCAATCTCAAGTAGTTTATTAATATTCAATGAGTTCGTTTCTTCATGTCAAGGCCTTCTTTCCCCTTGGTAGACTGTCTAACATATCTAGTGATATCTTTATCAGGTTAACCCAGACTCAATTTATGTGTACTTATAGGTAACAATTTGAAAGTTTGAGTAAAACATTAGTAAGGATTTATTGTTACTCCCTGTCCAGCAAACTGGTTGCAAGCATCCACAGTCTTCATAAACCCAGTTAGTTGAAAGCTGTCTAAAGGATAGATTGATCTTTGTTTGCAAAAAGCTTAGAAGTTGAAGAAGCAATTAGTACTGTACTGTGATGCCAGAATCTTATTGCTTTATGCTACGTCCAGATAGGTCAAATAGGAAGGTTGGGAACAATTAGGGAAAAAGCTTCTTGAGTTCACTTGGAAATAGAACTCCTTTTATATTTAAGGGAGGGTTGCCTAGTGATATATGTGATATCAGGTTGGCGGGTTACTTGACAAGGACCTTTTTGATGATTATACTCCAATGGATAGTAGATCAGAGTTAATAGATGGACTGAGTAGTTCTTCTTAGTTAACGTCAAATAAGATGTGATTAAAAAGAGTTCCTGAATTGAAGTGTTGGAGAGGCAGTGAATACCACGTTCGACATTGATAGTACTTTGAACATGGATTTGGAACTGTATCAAACATTGACAGAACTATAGAGCTTTTGTAATATGTCACAGGGTATGTTGAGATAGAAATCAGTGTTTGGTTTATAGATGAAAATGTTTGATGCTAAAGTTGCTTATTTTATCTCTGATTTTTCATATATTGTAAGTGGTCCTTCTTTTCTTTTCATAGTAAATACTCTAATGTTGTAAGTGCCTTGTCACTGAGCAAAGTTCTCTTGCAGTTTATACTTTCTCACCATTGAGATGTTTTGTTTTGCTCCTTAATCAAAACACAGGATTACAGCTCTTTCGGATTTGAGCTTCTTGCGAGTTACATGATTATGCAAGTTCATTTCTTTTGTGTCATCTTGTCAGAGAGATCACGCAAAGTCAGCTGGAGCCTCAACAGTTTCACATTAGCTATGCAGAATTTAGAAACGTGATATTTATAATTCATTTCAGATTTACACAAATTATTCAGTCTTTTTCTACCAAGATCTTGCTTCAGAGTAATCATAACATGGTACTCACGTTTTTTGCATGGTGTAATGTACACAGAGAACTTGGTTTACACTTTAGATTGATGTTGTTGTCCGATGTACGGGCTTGAAAAAGCGAACAATCTTTTATTTCCCATAATTATCTTCTCTTGACTAAATGCCTTCGGAATCTGTCCTCTTTCAGCTTTTCTCTTGTGTTGAATACAATACGGTTGTTACCTGAAGAAACTGTTAAATTTGTTACCAGAACTTGATTGCACTTTGGATTTTTTTTAAGGAATATATAGTAAAATTGAGAATCTTAGAAATAATCAGAATAGATTCAGAGTATCTGAACATGCTATGACCCCCCTTTTCCGGGATTTCTTTAATCAAATCAAGATAGATGAAATATATAAGAAACGCAATCGGTTGATTGTTTTTGAAAAAGAGAAAATCATCAATTCATCATATTTGCAGTTTCTAAAAAAGAGAGAGTAAAATAAAATATTCCTTTTATATATATATATATATAAAAGGAACAAAACTAAAGGTTACAAAATGAGACGCGGGATACAAAGCCCAAGGATATCCTCTCGGAGAGCCGAGAGGCATGCTGTAGCATGTAGAAAGGTGGTAACACCAATGTCAAAAGTCCCAGCGAAATTGGCGAGCCAATCTGCACAACGATTTCCTTCACGGTAGGTATGTTGTGGAAGGACAACCCAATTGCGATGGAGGAGTTCGTTAATGCCCATGATGAGGGGGTTAGGCGACCTGGAGCGGTTGGTAGAGTCTGACAAAAGCTGCATCACGGTCTGAGAGTCAACCTCCAACAGGAGCTTGCGGTGGCCGACGTCCCAAGCCAGGGTCAACCCGGAAAGGACTCCCCAAAGCTCCGCAGACACCGAGGAGCACCAGCCGATGTTCTGAACAAAGCCGCCCAGCCACGTGCCCGAGCTATCCCGAATGAGGCCACCCGCCATGGCGGTGTGGACGGATCGTTTACTGGCCCCGTCGGTATTCAATTTCACCCATCCGGGTGGCGGATTATGCCATCCAATGAGATATTCCTAGAGGGTACGACCGGGAGACGCGCGGTTGTGCCACATCGCCGCTTGGCGGATCCTAGTCACGTAGTCCATAATGAGGTGATCAGGGGAGGATGGCCACACAAATTGAGGCTCAAACAAAGAGCGGTTGCACCAAGACCAAAGGAACCAGCAGGCTGTTCCAAAAAGAGTAGGCTAGTCGACGGTAGTGCGGCACTGGGGCTGCTGTATGTTGTGATGAAGCCATGCCGGGCCCTGGAGATGAAAAAAATCACTGTTAGGTAAAGGGAAGAGAAGTCAAACACTTCGTGCGCGGGGGCAGTCGCGCAGCACATGAAGAGAGGACTCGTCCGCGTGGCAATGATGGCACGCTAAGGTCGAAGTCAGGCCACGACGGAGACGTTGCTGGTTTGTCAAAAGGCGATCCTGGCCAAAAAGCCAAAGGAAAGAGCGGATGCATTGCGGCCCTTGCCAATGCCAAATGGGCTTCCAGAGACCGCTCCCAACTATGTGAGGAGGGGTCTTAAGCATGACATAGGCTGAGGCGGTAGTAAACTGGCCTGAATTCGACTGACCTCATATCCGCCTATCGGGTCCAAAGTGTGCCTGGGGTGGAACAATACCTGCAATAGACAAACAGATTGAGTTAGGGAGAAGGGAGCGAATGTCAGTCCAATTTCAGTTGCCCGTGGCATCCACCATATGGTGAACTCGGAGGTTATGCGCTTCCGAAGGTAAGGGTCCCCGAGCGTTGGCGAGGAGCGGGCCGACCTCAGGCACCCAGGGGTCGATCCAAAACCGAGCCGTGGAACCGTCACAGATAACCCAGTGGATGCCGGTAAGCATAGTTGGCCAGACAGCGGCAATGCTTCGCCAAGTCCTCGAACCACCATTTACCTGTAGCGTCGTTGGAGGATTGTCTGCATCAAAGTTATATTTAGCAGCAAGGACTCGCACCCAAAGAGCTTCCGGCTTCGAAAGGAGGGCCCACCCTAACTTGGTAAGTAACGCATCATTCGATTCCCGGATACTGCGAATGCCAAGTCTGCCCCAATCCTTCGCCCGACAAACCCTATCCTAGATGACCAGATGAATCCTATTAGTGTCGGGAGAGGAACTCCACAAATATTTGCGCATCATCTGTTCCAATTCATCACACAGGCAGCGGGGTAGTCTAACAGTCTGCATAGTGTAGAGGGGCAGCGCGGCGATGACAGATTGAGTTAAAGTGGCCCTACCAACCAGCGAAAGGAGCTTACCAGACTAGCTTGAGAGCTGCTGTTGCACCTTATCGAGGATGGGCTGATGCGTTTTTTTCTGGACGCGTTCGTGGAGAAGAGGGGCACCTAGATAATTGCCAGGTTGGTAGTTTGTTGAAAACCGAGTGTGGTGCGAAGTTGTCGAGCTAGCGAAGAGGGTACATTTTTAGAGAAAAAGCAACGAGATTTGCTGTGGTTCACTGTTGCCCTGAAGCTGTACAAAAAGTGTGTAACACCTCCTGAATAATCAGGGCTTGGTCTAACGACGCCTCAGCAAAAAGGATGAGGTCATCTGCAAAAAAGAGATGGGAAAGGGGTGGACCCCGTCTGTTAAGGCGAATGGCTTTCCAATGTCCTTGATCGATGGAGTGAGTGATGATATGACCTAGACGTTCCATGCATAAAACAAAAATGTAGGGGGAGATCGGGTCTCCCTGACGAAGGCCCCGAGAGGGGGTGAATGGGTCACTAAGACGCCCTTCCCAAGTCACCTGCATAGTCAGCGAAGAAATACACTTCATGATTAGTGAAATAAGCGAGTTTGGCAGGCCAATATCGAGGAGGGTATCATGAATAAAGTCCCAGGATAGGCGGTCGTACACTTTGTCTAGGTCTACCTTGATAGCCAGAAAATCTTTTTTACCAGATTTACGGCCCATGGTATGAATGATCTCTTGAGCGAGGATGATGTTATCTGTAATCTGACGGCCCGACACAAAACTCGCTTGGGTCTGTGCGACTAGTGCATTCAGATGGGGCTTCAATCGATTAACAATGATTTTCGTAATCGTTTTGCAGACCACGGAACACAGAGTGGTGGAACGGAATTGGGTAATCGACGTCGAGGAGGGGAGTTTGGGGATAAGAATCATGATAGTCTGGTTTAACACCATCTCCCAAACCTCATGACAGAAGACCCGCTGAAGGAACCGAGTCAGAGAAGGGCCGATGGTATCCCATTGAGATTGAAAGAATAAAGCATGAAACCCATCGTACCCTTGCGCCATGGCAAAAATGGCCGTTTTAACTTCGGAAGAGAGAAGAGGACTAGCTAAATGCTGGGTGTCGCGGGGTGAAAGACGCGGAAACAGACCGTGAAGGGGGAAACTCGAAGTGTTCGGGGAATCAGTAAAATAAAGCGTTTCAAGATAATCCTTGGCCGTCCGCCGAATACTATCCATATCCGAATGAGTCCGGCCGTGCATATCAGAAAGAGAGTGCAAGAGAAGATGTCGATGTTTGGCCTTGGTGACGGCTTGAAAGTACTTCATATTGCGGTCTCCCTGCGCCATCCACTGGCATCTCGACTTTTGGTGCCAGTACAATTCCTCCTGACAGAGGACGTGCTCCAGATCAGTACGAAGGGTAGCCCCAAGCCTGTGAAGGTAAGTCGAGTCCTCTCCTTTTAAAGACTTTTGAATCCCTTCAAGGCGAGCCAAGAGGCGCTTCTTGCAATAAAAGATGTTCCCAAAGGAGGTGTGATTCCACTGCCGGAGGTGAAAAGCCAAGTTCCGCAGAGCGCCACTCATCGTGGGAGACTCCTGGGTCCAGTGGTCGTGAACGGTGGTACGAAAATCGTCATGCGTAAGCCAGGCTGCTTGAAACCGAAAAGGACGAGGATGGGAAAGGCGTGGCTGACTCGGTCGGAGCTGAATAAGAAGGGGCTGATGGTCAGATTTGAGGAAAGGGAGGTGAGACACCGTCGTTTGGGGGAAGGCGGTAATCTAACTGGTAGAACAGAGCGCTCTGTCTAATCTTGCTAAAAGGTGGCCGCGTCTCTACATGAATCGGGGATCGAGGAATCTGAGGTCGAAAAGCTGGCACTCTTGGACACAGTCCCGAAAACGGGGGTTGATAGTCGCCGCGCTCAAGTTTCGCATTGAAATCCCCACCGAGGAGCCAAGGAGAGCAGTAATGGGGGCTAATTGCCGAAGATACGTCCATAGAAAATGCTGCAACGAATATGTGGGGCTGTCGTAGATGGTTGTGAATGCAAAGGTCATAGTCGCCCAAGTTATCTGCATATGGATGAATTGTCGATGCGCAAGCATAATGTTTACCGTGATATCCGGATTTCAGAGCAACCAAATACCGCCTGAAAAACCAAGAGCTTCCACGCGATACGAATGAAGGAATGGTAACGATTTGATAAGGTTGTGTGCGCGGGCTCCACTAATTCGGGTCTCGAGCAACACCACCAGCATGGGTTTATGGATCCGTACGTAATTTGTGAGAATCGGTTTAAATTTTTTACTCTCGGCTCCTTGACAATTCCAAAGAAAGATAGACATAGAAAATTAGGGGAAAAGGGATGAAAACACCTAGATAGCGGCAGAGTCGGAGGAAACCTCCATGTGCTCCAGGTCTGGTTGAGCAAGGGGTTAGTGGTCCATGTCATCCATTTGGGAATCGAATAGACGCGTATCCGCAGGAGGCGAGGGAGTGGGGAATGCAGAATCCGGAGGTTTGGTAGGTGCCGTAGGAAGAGGCATAGGTACATGCGAAGGAGGGGAGTCTTCGGTATGCATTTCCTCCTCGCCCACCCGACTTCCGAATGGTGATGGGAGAGTGGGGGCCAAAGAGGGGTCTTACACCACGAGGTCATGGTGGGAGGGGATGGAAATAGCAATGTGGGAGGGCAGAAGGGGCTGAAAGGGGGCAGGCTCTGACCTGGGCATAGTGGTGTGGGCGGTTGTGGGAACCTGGGCCATAGAGGCCAGTCACGAAGGGGCGGGCCCGGTCGGTGTGGCGCTCAGTCCCGCAGACCCACTAGTCCCAGCTTGACGAGCCCTAATGCCCGGCCCTTGCTGCTGCGAGAGGATGTTGATGGCGCGAATGGGGGTCGGCAAGTGACTGCGAGGATCGGTTGATGGGCTAGGGGAATGGTTCGTAGGAGAGGAGTGTGGGGCGGTGGAAGAGTCGTTGGCTGTCAAAGGTTGGAACCTCGATCCACGCCCCACGTTAGTGAAAGGGGTTTTGCCCTTGTCGCGTCTAGTGTTCGTTGGCACTGGGTGGGGGCGGCGCTGGCGTCGTGGCACTTGGACCCAGAGTCCATAGGCGTCGTCGGTCGCTTCCGAAGACACAGGGTCTAGTGGAGCTGCCGGAAATGGTTCGAATCGAGGACCAGGTGGGCCAGGGTTGGGTGGAGGAGGGGACTCGGCTTTAGTGTTGCAGGTGGGACAGTGTATCTTCTCGTGACCGATCCGGCCACATGATAGACAAATCGGAGGTAAACCTTCGTAGGCAACGCAGATTTGCTCGCCGTCGAGTTTTATGATGGGTCGAACGGGTTTGGTGACGTTGATTTCCACGGCCACTCGGGCAAACTTACCGTGTTGTGCTTGCAGTGTGGTCTCGTCTATCTTGACCATCCTGCCAACGAGATTGTCGAGAGTGGTGAGGATGGAACGGTGATACCTCGCAATGGGCAGATCCGGAAACCGCACCCAGGCAACTCCATGGGAAATCCGACCAGAGGAGGGGCGGAATTGGGGTGTCCATGGCTGAACGGAGAGTGCTTGGCCAAATAGAATCCAGGGTCCCTGCGTAAGAACATGTAAATAATCATCAGCAGTGGAGAACTTGATGAGAAAAAAATTATTTTCAATGTCTACAAATTTCATCAGCCCGGTAGGATGCCAGAGAGCCGTGAGGCGAGCCTGTAGCACATTAAACCCAATGCGGTGGCCAAGAAGTTTAACGACAATCGCATGTTCCCATTTCTTGTCTAGTCGGTTTTTGAAGGCATTAGAAAGTTCAACATCAAAGCCAAATTTGCCTGGGATCAAGGATATATCCCCCTCTTCGATTTCAACAGGTTCATCAGGAGGCCAATCGGCTGTCGTGAGGGAAGGAGCGCCAGTGACTGCCGCCCTGTAGCTCGGGCGCTCCGGATAGGGGGAGTTGGATTGGGGAGGCGGTTCCTCATCTCTGTCTCTAATGCGAATTTTCTTAGCATTGGAGCCAGTAGGCGCCGGCTGGGGTTGAGCAGAGGAGGAGGTGTCCGGCCGGGGGTTGAGGCTGGAAGCCATGGTGGCGTAGGCCAGTCAACCAAGACGGCCAGCGGAAAGTGTGCACCGGAAAATGAGCAGAAGTGAACAGTATATCGGTAGCGTGGGAGACAATAATTAAATATTCCTTTACTGTATCAGGATGTTAAGTTATTTATATTTATTTGATCAGACGTTTATGTGTGTACACTCCATACAATGGAGTTTGAGCTGGAACGGCCGTTTGCAGAATTCTCGAGGCAACAATGTGGTAAAGATGAGCATCATAAGTATATTAGTATTGGAGTTTGGGCAGTGAAATCGACTTTGGCCCATTTCTATAGTTTCTGTCAAATCTGTCAAACATCTGTAACATTTAACTGAAATAGTGAAATATGCAATGTTTGTTCATTTGTTTATTGGGATATTTGTAGTCTTCATTGCCTAGTGTCCAGTGCTGATCTTCGTTTGCCCAATGATGTGTCATTGACTTGCTAGGCTCGCCTTTTTCTGAGTGCCTGAACTTTAGTTGACATTTTGCTGTGTGCTTGAAATGACTGCTGCTTGCTGGTGTACCTCCACATTGTGAAGTTACCAAATAACACTGACATCAACAAGTCTGATATAAAATCAAGGAAAGGATAGAATTGGAAGACAGAGGTGGCGTGGTAAGTGGTGATTGGCGGTGGTGGTGGAGCCGCGATGGGGTGTGGAAGGATTGCCTCCGCTGATCAGATGGATATGACCCCACTAGATTGTTTCAGTAGTTCACGTATATAACCATAACCATTGGATTTCTGGCTTTTTGTTTTCTTGTTGATGTCTTTATAGAAGCAACTTGCTTTTCTGTGTGTGAACACCTTCTTTGCTAGCAAGTTACAAAGTCATAAATCTACACGAACATGAATCTTAAATACAGGTTTGTCCATAAACTCACAGCAAATTACATGATTGACGAGCTATTACGTGAAATTTAGATTTCCTAATAATACATTCCAACAAAATCAGCTGATGTAATCCTACAGTTTATAGCAACATCACAACTTCATCTTCTTGTTGTGTAATGGAGCTAATGAGAGAAACACAAAAGAAGACAAGGTAACCCAAAAGTATATAGTGTCAAGAACACAGACCTCTAAGGTTGCAGCCAAAAAGAACCCTACAAGCCTCCAAATAGACTAATATTTTTCCTTTTGCTTGAAGTCAGATTTTACCCAGCCGTGCATGGATTAAAAAAAGACGTACTGCATACCTAACCATAAAATATAAAGCCTTGAGACAGAAGAAAGCCAGTAAAAGCCAACTTGGGTAACACCACCCATATTTGCTGTTTGATTAAGTAGCCAAAGTTCAACAACTGGCCCAAACTCTTAGGCTAAGTCAACATATCTAGTTCCCTCCATCTCAATAGACGAGTGAAACTCCCATCTCCAACATATTAAGCCAACACCACAAATTCAAGTATCTGTTTACAGAGAAGAAGAGATGAAGCTTCCTGCAAAACCCATTTCGAGTCCGGGTCGGACAGAGAAGTATCCGCAACCATTGATGAGGTTTTTGAGGAGTAATGTTGGTAGCCGAAGCAGAGGTCGGTCGCGTTCTAGCCCTATGTTTGTTAGGAAGAAGACTACTACCATGGAGACTACTCAAGAACCTTCCTCCCCAAAGGTGACTTGCATGGGTCAGGTCCGAGTGAGACGGTCGAAGCAAGATAAGACCCGACCCGGTCAACATGAGACTCGCTGCAAGTGGATCCATAGCTCCTTGTTTTGCCACCATAAGAACAAGAACCTCAAGTTGAAGCCTTTTAGACCCGCTTGGCCTAAGTGGGTATTGTTTTTTCACGTCGGTTTCAGGAGAAAATCCGAAATCATTGAGGATTCTTCAAGGACTGAACCAAAGTTTGGTTGTAGACGTAGTGGAGGTATAGTGCAACGAAGTGAAGAAGAAGAAGAAGAGGAAGAGGATGATGATGATGAAGAAGAAGAAGAGGAATCGTCACGTGTGTATATTTCTGGTGCTGTTACACCACCAAAGAACGCTTTTTTATTAACGAGATGCAGATCTGCACCGTACAGGTCTTCATCTTTAGCTGGTAGATTTTGGGGTTCACCTTTGAGCACCGAAGAAACAGAGGAAAAAGAAAGAAGGGAGCTTTTCGAGAGTCCGACATCGAAAAGAGAGTCTGGGTTCACTGAGTCTGATAAAGAATCGAAATTGGATCGAGAAACGGAAGAAACTGTTGAAATCTTCAGGGACCTTGAAGGTTCAATTACTTCAATTAGAGAAAGAATGATGAGAACTGTAAAAATTGAGGAGATGAGACCAGAGGGTAGTGGAAATTTGCATCCTTTGATACTCACAAGGTGTAAATCAGAACCAGCGAGAACTGCAAAGAAGCTTGATCCAGAGATTGCATTATGGAAGAAGAGGAGGTTGGGTTTCACATGATTACTTTAATTGCATAGTTTTTAACCATTTCTTCTTCTTGCTAGCTAGTTTGTTAATTATTTGGTATATAATATATTTTTGGTAAACTCAATATAATAACAAATTAGTAGTTGCTAAAATTTCTCTTTTTTATGTCATATTATGGAGCTGTAGGAGAGAATCTCTATGGCTTCAGACTGTAGAAAAATGGCTGAAGAAGAACTAATTGTTGCAGACTGTTCAGATTCATCTTTTACACTGCCATTGCTCATGGGCAATTGTAATTTTATACTGTCTTTGGCAATTTCATTTCATGAAACTCTTTGATATTCTAGGAGTTGCAATCTGTTCGTGTTTGTTTTAAGCACCCTGACCAGCTTTCATCATTTTTGCACAATAACTTCCTGACCCACCTTCTATTTTTCTCTTTTAGTCTCTCTGGTAGATTAAGTTAACGTTTTTCTTGTTTCAGAAGACTGATGCGAAAACACTGTTAGTTTGTAGGTTTTGAGATGTGTGTTGATTTTTCATGTGAAGAAGAATGTGTATTGTGTGAACGATAGGTGGTCCTGATGGTTTCCCTGAGGAACAGGAAGGTTAAGAAACTCGGCCACACCATTTGTTTCACATGGATAAGAAACGCAGGGGTGTAAAATTTCCTGACATACATTTCTGAATTCTGAGTGTTGTTTCTATCAAGGGTTTAAGAGTTTAAACAGATATAACATATTTAAAAATATATACTTTTTTAATTTTAATATTAAACTTGTAAGGTTTTTATTGATTTAATGATTAATGTCAAAATTAAGACAAATCATAGGTGGGTCGATTAATCTTTTTTTTTTAATGGAGGAATTCGCAATTATTATCTTTTAGATGCACACCGAATAAACTTTCAGATTAATGCAAAAGCTTGCAAATCACGTCAATCGGGTACTTCACATTAGGCAAGACTTGTGTGACAGACTTAATCGAAAGAACGTAAATAAGAGGATTCGAACATAGTACTTTTTGACCTCATACCCTCCTACTTTACTAACCCTACTATCCCCTACGGAACTTTTCATTTGACAAGGCTTAAGTTTAAAAAGTTACTTAATTACATCAATTTATTATTTGATTTTAAATCTTTAATTTTAAATTATATACATAATTAACAAATTATTAACATAATTTTAAGATTTTATTCAATTACTAGATGCATGAATTAGGGGTGAACATTCGGGTAATTCGGGCCAGATTTTCACTGTTCGGGTTCGACCCGAATTACCCGAAATTTTTTCCCTTACCCGGCCCGAACCCGAACTTTCAATTAACCGAACTTATCCGGCCTGATTTACCCGAAATATTTCGGCCCAATTTATCCGAATTACCCTAATTACTCTATTTCACAATTTTTTTAAACCTAATTTTGGTAATCGGGCCGGCTCAAATTTTTTTTCCTTACTCGTCTTGGCCCGAAAATAATTCGGGTAACACACGAGCTGGCCTGAATTACCCGAACTTTTGAATTTCTTTACTCAAATTAATTCGAGTCGGGCCGAATAATCGGATCGACCCGAATAATGCCTCTTAGCATGAACTGCAGATACTTGTACGTAAAAAGGTAGCAAAATCTTGAGATTGACCACTATTGAGCTAGTTACTTGGCATAGGACTAGGGGTGAGCATTCGGGTAATTCGGGTCGGATTTTCACTGTTCGGGCCCGGCCCGAATTACCCGAAATTTTTTTTGCTTTACCCGGCCCGAACCCGAACTTTCA
>JANKYE010000006.1:3070099-3082183 GCA_032467995.1 Erythroxylum dillonii | reverse complement strand
TTTGGAGTTACCCGACCCCGGCCCGAAAATAATTCGGGTAAAACCCGAATTACCCGAAATTTAAAAATTTGCTACCCGAATTAATTCGGGCCGGCCCGAATTATGCTCACCCTTACATAGGACAGGATTTCTATTTAGTTGAGCTTATATACTTAGATAGCTTTTTTCTATAAATCTTTTATGAAAAGAATTTTTCTAGAACCCAGTTGAATATTTGACTGTTATTAAAAAAAAAATTTTTGAAAAAGCTTTATACAATAGACTATTTAGAAACATAAAAATAAAAAGTGCTTTTAATTTTAGCAAATATTTTTGTAATAAAAATTATTTATGCATATAAAAATTATTTATAAGCATATTTTTTTGAATGGATTATTTAAAGTGTATTAAACAATATGTCGAGCACAATATATTAATTATTATATAATTTTATATCACATGAAATATAAATAAAATATATAAAACTAAATCTTTTATATAAATTAAGATAAACGTGAAGATGTGTTTGTGGGTATTATAAGAATTATGTATAAAACGTAAGGGCAAATGAGATTAAAAAATATGCTTATTAATTAATCTAAAAATTTTACTTAAAAAGGCAATTTGAATTTTTTTTTGAAAAGTTTTCTTAAAAAATTATATTTTAACTACTAAAAAAGTCGTATCTATTAAAAAATATTTTTTTTAATTTTACGGTTAAATACTCGTTAAGAAAAAGACTTTTATGAAAAGACTTTTATGTAAAGAAAAGTGACTATCTCAGAGCACATCCAAACCGTTACTTAATTTGGCCAAGCTGTACTTCTAATGGATTTCCTGGAGCCACGGAACACTGCATGCAGGTTGGTAATTTGTTTTGATCAGATTAGTAATATGTTCCATCCAGGACCGTAGGGACAAACACTAGATTGTGAAAAGTTCAGAGCTCAGACCTAAAGCTGATCAGTTTGTCCCTTCAGAGCTGACCACGCAAGCCCCCTGTTTCTCTGAGCTATCTGTTTTCTGGGCTAGTTACAGAAGTCCAAGGTTATCTCCCACATGACAGATCAACTGGGTGGGCCGAAAATAGTAGTAGCAGAACAGTTGAAACTAGACCAACACTGGTAACGATATGCAACGTATCTTAGGATCCTGATTATTCCATTCGAACCCTTTTTCCTTTTCTGGGAACAGTTGAAATGTTTTCTTGTTGAAAACCAGAAGCTCCCTAGTGTAAACAGTTGCTCAGCTCACAGATTCTATCATGACTCCTGAACCACACCCCATTAAAGAAAAAGGAAGAAGAGTTAACATCTCTAGCATAAGATACCTCTCAATCAGAAGCAGTAGATAGACATATACATGCATGCACAAGTGACATGTACATGATTCGACTAAAGTAACCTATAGTAAACTCTAATAACGTCTGAATGTTGAAGAAAAAACAAATGATGACTTAAGGATGATGTATTAAGAAACACTCAATCCACATATAACATAATTAGAGAAGACAAGAAGCTCCTTGTCGCAGTGTTCTGTCTTGTTTTCTCATAAATCATAATCGCATTCTATGTCGGGCGTGATTTCTTACTGGTGACTTCTTCCTGAGTTGGAATTCTCACCATTGCTTATATGATTTAGGCATCTACTCATTGCAAAACGACAAATGTAATATCATCCAACTTGGATTGGTGTCGTCAATATACGATGAATTGGGATTCGAGACACTTCATTTTCCTTTCTTTTCTTGTCTGCAGCCTGACATTGCAATTTCTTTGACAAGAATTACCACGATTGACAGGAATTGAACATTCCGTGTAATATTTCCAGATTAACAAAAACAAGCAGGCCTACAGCTTGATCTCTTTACAGATACATTGAAAGACTCGATTAGGGACTTTATACTTCTTTGCTCTTTACTTTTGATTGCTTGCAAGTTGCAAACATATGTCATCAAGCATTTGCATGCAATCGGTCCCATTTGCATAGTAGCACAGTAATAATAATTCACCTGAACTTGACTTCTGCTTTCCAGCTTAAACTAAACTAGATTGATTTAACCTTTCACTTTCACCGTTCTTCAAAACTTGTGAATAGATACAGGTCACGATCCCATTTTTCCAGCTAATTGTCTCCAACTTTTTGTTACTTTAAATCTAAGAGAGCGGGGCTGAGAGTCGGTAGCAATATTAATTGCCCTACAAGAAAAGTAGGATTAGAAACATTCTGTCGGAAAATTTGTCGGGATTTAGTGATAGTAATAATATCCGTCGCTAAATATAGAAGGAAATGAATTTGCAACGGAATTTAGCGACGGTATGAAATAACCGTCGCTGAATAAGGTGAAAATTGTTGGCTGAATAATAATTTTTCAATTTGTCCATCGGTAAATTCTCAAGTTATATATCGTCATCTACTTCTGCTTGAACGTTTTTAAATTTAACAAAACGACGTCGTTTAAGGAAGAAGGAGGAAATGGTAGGTGAGGAGGAAGGGGACTCAGGATAGTCGTTTTAAGGATAACAAAACGACGTCGTTTTAGGACAAAACGATAGGTGAGGGAAAGGGGACTCGGGGTAGCCATTTAAACCCAACGACGTCGTTTTGTTATCCTTAAAACGACTACCCCGAGTCCCCTTCCCCCCCACCTGCTGTTTCCTCCTTCTTCTTCCTCCAGATCTGCCGCTGCATTGTGTGTAGTTGCTGTGTCTTCTCCGGCCATTGTCGTTATCTTTTCCAATTTACCAACGGTTTTGTAATATGTCCACTGGTAAATTTACCTATGATCGTTTTAACGACGCCATTGTCTGCCACTAATTTATATTAGTGACGGAATACAAATGTTTTCCATCGTTAAACGACATTTTTCTTGTAGTGTTGTATTTGTCAATAACTAAAAAATCTAACCAAGTTAGTGGGTTCAATCGTAAAAATTTTGAATTATTTAACTTTCTAGTTCGATTTATCTTAATAATTCTTGTTGTTAAAAACCAATCAATTTATTAATTAATTGGTTAATTTTCGTGAATTAATGATTTCTTATAAACTAAAATAAATCAATTAACTTTTATTTAAAAGGCAGTTTTTTAATTAAATTTCAAATTCTTCAAAAAATAAAAATAATCTCTTTCAATAATATTTTAAATTATTTAATTTTATTTAAACTTTTGCCAATTTTATGACGGCCTAATACCGATTGAATATTTTAAACGTTAAATCTATCTTTTTATCAATTTATCTTCCGATCTGATTTTTAAAACATTAGTATTTGTTAGCTAGCTATTCCATTATGAGTTTGATGGCTAACTTGCAAGAGTAATATATAAATGGCATTGTAACTCCCACTACTTCATACTCTCTCTCTCTATACGATATCAGTTTCAATAATGTTATAAAATTATACAAGTATAAAACTACCTTCATTGATTATTTTTTATTTTATTTACTACAAGAACACTATGTATCAAGAACAGAGGGAGGATCTTCTATCCGTTTTATCCCGGCCAACTCTATCTAGTATCCAAAACGACAACATTTTGACCATTATACAGAGTTGGATAGGGTAAAACGGACAGAAGATTTGGACTCTAAGAATTTTTTTTTTTGGTTACAAGGGAATAATAAAAAACAAGCTAGCTAGAATAAGGCATAGAGCGGCGGTAAAACACGCCGTGCGCGTCTCGGAGGAGACAGTCTAAAATAGGCAGCGGGGGCTCTTGGAGGATGCGAAGGCCGGGGTCGGAGAGGACAGCGATGTCAACAAGGAGGTCCGCACATTGATTCCCTTCCTGAGGAACATGATGGCACTGAATCTCCCAGTCGCGGTCAAGAAGACGCCGAATACCTGTCACCAAAATGGAGTCATTAGACAAAACAGGGGCAGAAGAGGAAAGTAAATTGATAACTTCGAGAGAGTCCACTTCAACAATGACTCGTCGGTAGCCCAAAGTCCAGGCGAGGTTAAGCCCCGATTGGACTTCCCAAAGTTCCGAAGAGAGAGGGGATCCCCTGGGCAGACGCTGGGTAAAGCCACCACACCACCGGCCATGGCTATCGCGGAGAAGCCCGCCAGCAGTACTGAGTCGACCGCCCTGTTTCACTGCCCCATCAGAATTCAATTTAATCCAGCCCAGAGGAGGCTTACTCCACCCAACTAGGCTTCCCAAAGGTATGCCTGGAGTCGGAAATACAAGGCTTTCCGCTACTTTGGCCCGAGCCATCCAACCAAGGTATTCCAGAATGACTCTATCGCCCGCTGCCGACCATTCAGACTCCGGAGCGAATATACTTTGATTCCACTAGTACTAGAGGAACCAGCAGGTGACTCCAAAAATGGACGACCAGGGGAAAGTACACTCGGGCTGGTGGGCCATAAGGTTGAAAGAGAGCCAATCTACAGCCCCGTTGAGAAAAAACATCGGATCCTGTAAGACTAGGGGAAAACTCGTCTATATGTCTCGGGCGCGTAGACAATCCCGAAGAGCATGGAGAAGAGTCTCGTCCTGTCCACAGTGGTGGCAGCTGCTATTAGTGGCGATGTGCCGAAGCAAGCGTTGTTGATTGGTCAGCAATTTGCCGTGGGCCAGTAACCAGAGGAAGGCGCGTATCCTCTCGGGTCCGGCCCATTTCCAAATTAAATCCCAGAGAGGGCGGTGTGCGTCCGCGGGGTGCCCTTCAAGAAGATCATAGGCCGACGCCACCGTGAAACGCCCAGTGGTCGTATTGCTCCATTGGGGCACATCCGCCTCTTCTGGATAGGCAGTGGGGGGAGAGCTGCTATGGCCATGCAAACGACCGAAGGGAGGTACTGCTGGAATAGGTGCCACTTCCAGGAGCCGTCGGTGTTGCGGAAAGCAGCGACGGAGGCCGATAAGACGCAGTCCAGGACTGAGGAAGTCGCGACAAATAGAAGGGGTCCCCAGTCTGGAACTCAATTGTCCGTCCAAAAAAAGATTCGGCGACCATTCCCGAGCTGCCAGTGCAAGCCTTGTCGAACCACATGCCACGTCGGTACCATCCCACGCCAAAGACTCGAGGCCCCGGGCCGTGCTAAAGTAGCAAGTAGATGGTGCATGTCCACCCGATACTTAGCCCGTAGAATCTGAACCCAAAGAGCCTGAGGTTGGGTAATCAACGACCAACCTAGCTTAGACAGGAGGGCATCGTTAGAGGATCGGATGTGCTTAATGCCCAGACCGCCTGCAGATTTGGGCTGACAAACAATATCCCAGTTGGTAAGGTGGACTTTGCGGTGCTCCCCCGTGGAACCCCAAATAAAGTCACGCATGAGACGTTCTAAATCGTCGCACAACTGTCTTGGGAGACGGACAGTTTGCATGGTATAGGTGGGGAGGGCTGCAATCACAGATTGAGTGAGAGTAACTCGGCCGGCAAGGGATAGAATCCGTGCCCTCCAGCCGGTAAGCTTCTGGCGAGCATTATCTAAGATATGCTGATACGTGTGACGCGAAGATCGTTCATGAAGCAAAGGGACCCCCAGGTATTTCCCAAAATTGTGCGTTCGGGAAATATGAAGGTCTTGACTGATTTGGCGAGCAAGAGTTGGGGACACATTCTTGGAAAAATAAGACCCTGGTTTTGTCAAAATTCACTCTCTCCGGAAGCCTGACAAAACTCGTGCAGGGTCTAGGCAATAACCCGAGCTTGCACGGTCGTGGCCTCAGCGAAAAGAACGAGATCGTCAGCAAAAAAGAGATGCGATAACGGAGGACCGGTCGGACTAATTTTAATGGGTCGCCACGATCCCATGGTCACCTGCTGCGAAATAAGATGACCTAATCACTCCATGCAAAGCACAAAAAGGTAGGGCGAGAGAGGATCACCTTGTCGGAGCCCGCGGGAGGGACAAAACGGGGCCGTCAGGGTGCCTTGCCATTCAACTTGGAAGGTAACCATGGTCACACACTTCAGGATAAGCGAGATGAGAGAAGGGGGAAGCCCTATGTCGGTCAAGGTATCCTGGAGAAAATCCCAGCGAAGTCGATCGTAGGCTTTTTCTAGATCGACCTTGATGGCCATCATAGCCTTCTTGCCCTTCTTCTTACGCATCGTGTGGATGACTTCCTGAGCGATGATAATATTATCTGTAGCTTGGCGACCTGGGATAAAGCTAGTTTGGGGCACCCGGACTAGCCTATCCAAGAGAGGTTTTAGGCGATTGACAAGGACTTTAGAAATAATTTTGTAAAGAACAGAGCATAGGCTGATCGGCCGGAATTGGGCGATAGTTCGAGGGGAGGGAACTTTTGGGATTAGAACAAGAGTAGTGTGATTGAGAGCAGTCTCCCAGTGTTCCAGCCGGAAGACAGCCTGAGCATACTTCGTCACTGTGGGCCCAATTTGCCCCCATTGGCGTTGAAAGAAAAGGGCATTAAAACCATCCACACCAGGGGCTTTAGTGGGATTCATGGCAAAAACAGCAGACTGGACCTCAACGGCGCGAACAGGGTGAGTTAAGGATTGCACACTGTCCAGAGAGAGCGGAGGGAAAGTTCCAGAGGCAGGGAAACAAAGGCGAGGGCCAGCCGCCGGAGTGTACAAGTCAATAAAGTAGTCCCGAGCCAGACAACGCAGGTGGTCAGGGTCAGAGATAGTAGTCCCATCAGAGTCTTGGAGGCTCTCGATGCGAAGCTTCTTACGTTTAGACCTCGTGAGCGTATGATAATACTTCGTGTTGCGATCGCCTTTCGAGAGCCATTCGCATTTGGCTTTCTGGTGCCAGTAGACTTCCTCTTCACAAAGGACCTGGACCAACTCCTTACTCAAATGGTCCTCCAGATCAGATAGGGTATCCTGGTTAGCCAGCGTCATAGCACCTTGGATCCCCCGGAGGCGCGCGAGCAGCCGCTTTTTACGATGAAAGATATTTCCAAAAACTGAGATGTTCCATTGGCGGAGATGTTGGGATAAACGGGCAAGCGTTTGACTCAGAGCTCCAGCGGTCGGTACCCAATGTTGGGCAACGACGTCATTAAACGCCGGGTGGGTGAGCCAAGCATTTTGGAACCGGAATAACGGGGAAGTTAAAGCTGTGGGAGAAGGACGACGCAGGTGAAGTAACAAAGGGCGATGATCAGACCCCAGAAAAGGAAGATGATGATTCTCAGCATGGGGATAAGCGTGAAGCCAAGCCGACGAACCAAACACCCGATCCAGACGAGCTTGAATCCGGCCGCGGCGCCAGGTAAATTTTGAGCCAGAGTAGCCTAAGTCGTGGAGATGACACTCATGCACCCAACGCTGAAACCGAGGGTTGACCACCCGAGAGGTGAGAGCCCCCCTCTCTTATCAGCTAGATCGAGCTTCGCATTGAAATCCCCACCAATGAGCCAGGGATGACAGGAAGTGCTGCTAACCCAAGACAACAGGGGCCAAAGTTGAGCTTGAAGGGAGGGTTGAGGGCTAGCATAGACCGCAGTGAAGTCGAACGTCTGGGAGGCATATTGGATCTTGGTATGGATAAATTGCCGGTGAGCAATCAAGATTTGGATATTAAAGTCAGTTTTCCACAGCAGCCAGATCCCACCTGAGAACCCCTCAGCCTCAACGTGAAAGGAAAAATCAAAGCCGAAAGCACTAACTACTTTTTGGGCCTTAGGGCCACTGATCCTAGTCTCCAACAAAACGAGAAGCCTAGGGTTCAAAGTGTGAATATAATTCCGAAGTATGGCATGGAAAGGGCGGCCTCCTGCCCCTTGGCAATTCCAGATTAAAATCGACATAAAGGAAAAGAACAGCTAGTGAGGTACTGTACCTCCAGAAGACGCTGGAAGACCATCAGTCGGGGACTGAATCGCGGGCTCTACTGCATCATGCAGGGCCTGAAGTGAGTCGGATGGACCGGCTCCGTCAGTGATGTCGGGTGGCAGTGGGAGGGGCATATCAACATCTGCGTTGGGAGGTCCAGATTCAGACTGGGTTTCAATCCCGTCCATATGTTGACTAGTTTCCGCACCACTTGGCTCGCCTACCCCGAGAAGATGGGGGTCGCAAACTAATTCTGAGTGGGTTGTAAGAGCCACAACAATGTGGGCTTGGGCGTTGCTAGGCTGAAGTGGGGTGGATGGACTGGAGGGGGGCAGCAGGACTGTGGGCTCAAGTAATGGGGACTTGGGTCCGAAAACAAAATGGTTAATGGGCGTGGGTTCTCGGCTTGGGCGTGGCCCTTTTGGCCTAGCCTGCTGTGACTGAGGTCGAAGTTTTTGTTTGCCTTTTACCGAATGAGAATTAAAGCTGGCTCCAAAGACTAAAGGTGGAGGCGGCTGGTTGTCTGCTGGCGCAGTCACGTCAGACTGGTCTACAGTGTCTGGCTCTGTCAGAACATTAAAGCGTGACCCACGTTTCTGAAGTGACCCCTGTGTGGTTGCTTTGCCTGGATCTGGACGGTGGGGAGCTGCTCGGGTTTTGCGCTGGACAGTCATCCACAGACTAAAACCCAGCTGAGGTGCGTCTGATATTTGCCCGATACCTGCAGCAGTACCGACCGTTGAGGACACAGGCCGGGGGCAAGAGGAAATGGAGTCCGGTGTGTGAGACGTTGCGGCCGCCATCTCCGTCGGGCCCTGGGGAACAGTCGCTTCGGCTGGGGGAGCAGGAGGTGCGGCAGCCTTCCTCGGACAACCCGAAGCAGCGTGACCCACCTTACCACAGGAGTAGCAGATAGTCGGCAGTCCCTCATACTCAACGCGGAGGTAATCGTCATCTAGTTGCACGTAAGGGCGTAACGGTGAAGAGAGGTCGAGGTCGACGGCAATGCGAGCATAGCGTCCTCGCTGGGCAAAAAGCGTGGTGTCGTCGATACAGAGTGTGGTACCGACCCGATCCCCTAGCGCTTTGAGGACGCGGGGATGATAACACGCAATTGGGAGATCAGGGAAGCGTATCCAGACGACGGCTCGAGGAACGTGGTTGTGCGACGGTCGGAACGAGGGAGTCCAGCGTTGGACGGAGACCGCCTGACCGTAGATGATCCAGGGGCCATTGGTTAGCGCGTTCAGATAATCCTTCTCGTCTCGAAAACGAACGAGAAAAAAATCGTGGTCCAAGTCGACTATCTTGATCGGTCCAGTTGGTTTCCATAATAGCCGCAGTCGGGTAGCAAAGGTTTGGAAGTTGATCCTCCGGCCTAGCAGCTTGACGACGACAGCTTGAGTCCACAGACCATCCAGTTTTTGTTTGAACTGCTGAGACAAAAGAATGGCGCCACCTTCCTCTTCGGTTAATTGGCGTATATCTTCATCTTCAGGTTCGATGGACTCCTTAGGTTGCCAGTCAGTAGTCGCACCCATGTTGGCGTCAATGCTTGCACCCGACACTGCTGCACTGTAAGATGTTTTGGGGGGAGGGGGCGTTGCATCCTCACGTTTCCGAGTCCGACCACGTTTAGGGAGGTTGCCCTCCGGTTCAGTAGACGCCATGTCATTCACGACGAGGAAAGCAGAAAGCGGCTCAGGGAAAGACTTCAAATCACGTCAATTTCTCAAACTTCTCTAGGCTCCACTTGATTGCAGGACTTCAGATTAAGTGTGACGATGATGAATATTACTCCTTGCACACATAAGCTGCTACCCAAGCAACTAGGTATTGATTTATTAAGGTTGTTACAATTACTAGAGTGACCATATAGTCGAGGCACATTGTGATTTAGGACGCAGTGCCCTACTAGTCATGGCATTTTGAAGCACACTACAAACACAAAACCAATTATTAGTCAGATTTGGCCATGCCCTTCTTCCTCTTGCCATACAATTCCTTCAACAAGATGATATAATGTTAGTAATGTGAAGTCCAGCATATGTCCCTCAATAAGACATCGCAATAATACACACATGGAGCTGTCTACACCAGTCAGCACATATGTATATAAATGAGAGATTAAGTGCCTAAAGTTTAGGTACATGAGCAAAATAAATGTTCCAACCCAACACATCAACATCCTGACCTTGCAATAACTTATTGCTGTGTCGACTGTGATGCGTCTCAAATTGATAAAACTGATACAAATGTGCTGTCAACTGCCTGTTACCCTACTCTCATTCCACTCTATAAATCTTGTTACAAGCCTTAAACTCAATCCTTGAAATTCCATGGAGCTTAAGTCCAGTGTAGCAACCGTGTTTCTTCTCTTTCTCATCCTTTCCTCTCCTTGTGTTTCAAGAGGTTAGTAGTTGCTTAGTTCAGCTATGGAAGCTACTGCATATAATGGATGGTTTTGTTGGCTAGTTGGTAATAGATTTCTTTTGGTTAGGAGAGACGAAAGTGGTGGATGATCCAGAGGTGTATGAGATTGATTATAGGGGACCAGAGACTCACTCCTCCTTGCTTCCTCCTCCTGTTCATTCTCGTCGAGGAGGCCCTGTGGCATCTGCCAAATCCCAAGGTTTAAGAGAAGTTAACGCTAGACAAAGTGTAAGAGAACATATCCCATGATACTGAGCTAGATTAGTTTTGATTGCTTAACTTGTTATTCCTTCGTACTAAATCAGGTTACAAGAGATTACTGTTAAGTTATTTCAGATAATTCCATAGAACTTTTTTCAGTTGCTGAAACATGAACAGGTCCTTGAGACTTCTACTTATGAACCGCTTGCACAGGCTGGTCAGTTACATGATCAGGTGACCCTTATTTTTGATTATGGATAGTGCTTTGCAGGCCAAGAACATTCATGGATGATTGACTTGTGTTGAAGAAGAACTGCTACTTTTCTAAAACCTTATCAGTTTCTAGCTAGCTTATAGGTATCAGTTATCAAATATTACCTCAAAAGAATGAGAATAGACATTCAAAAGACACTCTTCTTTCACTTTTTGGCCATCTAGATATGAATCAGTTTCATTTGGTTGATGGTTGTTGTATATTATCAGGAATGGATTCTTATGAAGATTGAACGATTGCTTGTGTCTTTTTTATTGAATATCTAATCTAAATATCTGGATAGTCGGATAACTTTGTATACTATTATCTAAGTTTCATGTTACCTTCTGTCAGATGGTAACATGAAATTAGCACTTTAACTTTTGATCGCCTTTGGGAGTAAAACCAGTCAATGTTTCTGAAGTCTCTTTACAGGGAATGTAATTTCTGACTTTTCATGTTCGGTTGGCTTGATCGTAAAAATCTTAAATTTTTATATTTTTTAATTTGATTTTAACTTTTTGGTTTGATTTAATTTAATAATTTTTATTATTAAAAACTGATCAAAATTTCGAGGCGCTGGCGAGTTGGTAGGGGGCTCTCTTGACTTAAGTGAGATTGCAGGTTTGAACCGTCCTCATGTGTGCAGCCGTTTAAAACTTGAGGCCAAAACTTTACCTCTTGTAAGGGACCTACACGGCCCTAGGGGAATTATTCTAGGTGTGAATGATTTAAAGGTATTTTCTCATAGTTGGAACCCTCTTAGGATACTTCGTGGGAAACTAAAATAAAAAAACTGATCAATTTATTAATTAATCGTCCAATTTTGTAAACTAATAATTTATTATAAATAATTAATTTTTATTTTATCAATTTTTTAATTAAACTTTTAAATTCATCGATCTTTTTTAATTATATTTTAAATTTCTTAAATTTACTTAATTTTTATTCCAATTGAATCTTTTAAATCTTAAACTTCTTATCAGTCCAACTTTTAAAATATTTGTCACACCAATTTACAATTTAACCACTCATATAAGGTAGCCTCAGTCTTACGAACTTTGACTGACAAGCTGGATTCAATGATCCTTTACGTGTAGCCATGAACTTGTGATCAAATTCAATTTCTTATCAATTAAGCATACAAATTTACTTTTCCACATTACTCAATAAAATCATTAAAAAAAATTGGAACTTTAATATTGAGATAGAATTTTATAAAATAATAAAAATTGAAGAAATAGAAACTATAAATTATATTTTCTTTAAAATAATTACGACAAATTATTAAAAAATACATTATTTCAGTTTAATTTTTACCTTTCTGATTCGATTTATTTTAATAATTCTTATTATTAAAAACCGATCAATTTATTAATTAATCGAGAAATATATTTAATAATTTTTATTTAATAACTTATTTAAATTAAACATCTAATTTTTGTATAGAT
>JANKYE010000006.1:3049823-3060716 GCA_032467995.1 Erythroxylum dillonii | reverse complement strand
CGTTAGCTTTGCTCGAGAGTCTTGTACATGGCAGGTTTCACGACACAACTTTACATTAATTTCCATGAAAAGAATAAAAGCTTTTTTTGAAGAGTTCAGATCTTCTGTCCAATATTATGATGTTTTATTGTATTTAATAAATCTCAGTCATTTATTTATGTGAGTTCTATATAGAATCCGCGTGAACTTCTCAAAATAAATGGCTGAAATTTTATGAAATAGAATAAGATAAAATAATATTAGAGAAAAGATTTGGATTCCTTCGTAAATACAGTGATGAGTGAGTAGGAAAGAAATAATGTGGGGAGGTTACGTCAGTACATGTAGGTACAAGGAAAATGAAGAATCTTGTCTGCGCTGTTGTGCAGAGAGAAATGAAACACGCCGGTCAAATTTATTGAAACTCCAAAGGAGTAAAATACTAAATACCTGTCCACTCGTTTCTTGCCAATCTCTGACATGCTGATCTGTACATGGACCATACGGCCAGTGTTTAGAACATGGAAGAGGAAGGCCCCATCGCTTGGTGAATTGAGAGCCAACACAACAGTGGTTTGCTCAATTGGGCACGTTGGATTGACCAATCTTATATATATATTTTTAAAATTTTAAAAACTTCATTTATTTCTTATGAGATATTTTAAAAATGTCTTAATTATAGGAAGATATCTTTAAATCATTCACTCTTAGACTAATTTTTACTTGAGTTGGGTAAGTCCTCTGTAGAAAGCAAAACTCTAATATCAAGTAAACGGCTGCATACATAAGGACAGTTTGAACCCGCGACCTCACTTATGTCAAGAGAGCCCCTTACCAACTGAGAATGCTATAGAGTTAACTTTATTTTTAATGTTACGATCAGACAACTTCTGCCCATGACCCGGTTAAATCCAACCAAAATTAGGCCGGATCAAAGTTAACATTCTTAGTTTCAACCATATTTTCATCCTCAAAATAACAGTCATTTTATATATAAATAAACATAAAATAATGTCGTTTTGAGGCAAAAATAAGATTAAAATAAAGTAATAGGTACAGAAGATTTGAATCTAGTTTGTTGGTGGGTAAAATATATTTATAATTTATAATTTATTCATATTTAATACTTTTTAAAATTACTTTTTAACAATTATAAACTTCAGATTTTAATTAATCAAATGTTATCGATATGGTAATTCATTTCATCTTTTAAACTCAACTTGAATTAATCAAATTTTGCTTAAATTAATAATTTAATGTAATTATAATAAATTATTTAAATTAATAAGTTAAGATAATTATATATATCATTAATTTAAATTAATTTTAAAATAATTATAATAAATTATTAACTTAGGTAGAATTTAGTTATTTAAGTTCAAATTTAAGAATTTGATTGAATCATCCTATAAATGATATTTGATTAATTTTTTTATTTTATCACATTTTTTCACCAACATTTTAAATAAAATATTTTTCCTAAAAATTAAAAACTAGAAGAATTTTATTAAAAAATTAAAGAATATTACACATTAATAAACCTTTTCAAACTTTATGTCTCAGCAAAATTTCTACGGTAATATTGTTTGACTCATGGATGTGAATTTCATACCGTTTCGGCCGGTAACGGAACAGGCATAAAGGGTACCGGGAATGAATTCCGGTTGGTACCATTTATTCAATACTTGATGTCCTCTTAGAGAAGAAGAAAAGAAAATAAGATAATTGAAGTTATAATTCAAAGCAAAAGGATAGGTATTGTGGAGTGAAAACTTCTGTTTTAATTAATTACCTTCTATCTTATTCTATTAAATTTTATCTACATATTTATGTAAAATTTACGTAAATATGTAACCTATTAAATCTTATCCATATATTTATGTAAAATTTACGTAAATATATAGATAAAATTAAGTGAAACAGAATTAAAAAAATGATACTCTAACAGTGGTATTGTGACATTTTACCAGAAACATCCTTGTCTCATCGAAGAGGAAATATCTAATACTATGTTGTACTAAACTGCCACTATTTCCAATGTGCCCAACTATTGATTAGTTGGGTAGGACAACCAACGGGCCATGACTGCTGTCTAATGCTCAACTGTACCTTTCGTGCTTTTGTTACGGATTGGATGAGGCACTTAAGAAAAAGGGGACAAGAAACATAATGAATTTTCCGGGAAAGTGAATGAAAGTTGTCAAGAGTCGGTAAAAAATCCATGAATTCGCCGAGAATCAAACAAAAAAAGTAGTATAGATAAGGAAGGAAGAGATCAGAAAGGAAGCAGGTGAGCTAAGTAGGAATCGTATAGGATTCCCAACTTACCCGTGACATCCCAAAAAAGTAAGCCGAAACAGTAGTTTTGAATCTTAATTACTTTGTTTCATAGTTCATACGTGATCAAGAAAGAAACAACAAAGTCTCCGTGTAATTCGGTCTTTTCGGCTTTTGCAAAGTTAATTTAAGAACTCAACGAAGGCTTGCAAGTGGCGTCGACTTTTTTTTTTAAATATAATTACATTAAGTATTCTGACTTAGTTAGACTAATCATAAGCTCCTACGAACCCATCCCAAAAATTTAGAGGATGTAAATCTAGAACTCCAAGATCCTTCAGAGTCTTAGATTGATTACTGACTTCCCCTTGCTCAGCATCAGGTTCCCATCAGTCCTCAGGTTTCCTAATAGCTCCAACTCCTACACTGCCGCTGGAAGCGAAGCGTCCGTAATTGATTCGATCAAAGAGCTGTGCTCAGGGGGCTAAAGGATCATCAATAGAAACATGTCTATTTCTCCTCCTTTGGCGTGACTCAAACTCAAGACCTCCTAAAGAGGAGAGTCTTAAGTGAGGAATCTGAACCAATTGATCTACACCTCATTATTCTTTAATATTATTTTACATAATTATAATATTAAAATTAAAACTCAAATATATGAGTAACCTTATTAGTGTCAAAAATCCCCAGACCGGATAAATGCGAATGCATGTTTTTCATTTATAATATTATATAAAGCTCCTTTCTTAAGTTAGCTTTTAAGGATAAATTCGATCTTTTAACATAGCATTAGAGCCTGTTTATCTTGATGATTTGAGACAGTGCTCAGTTCTGTTTTTTTGCCTAATATATCTAGTAGATGTCTAACCCTCTTTTAGATTGAAGGTATGTGTCAAAATTTTCACATCAGATAAGTATGACTGTATTTAATTATTTATAATAATGTAAAAATCTCCCTTCTCAAGATAGCATTGGGAATAAATTAGAACTTTAAACAAATAGTTTTTGATTAATTCTTAAAAGTTAATGATAATCAGGCAGTCTCCTTTTTGCCATACTTTGCCAAGCCTCTACTCAAATTCTTGTGCCTACTTTTTGACTATTTTGAGCTTTGCTTGTGAAACAACTACTCACCGATGAAAGCTAGAAAATGACTTCCACCAATAACTTTTTAGTACAAAAAAATGCCCCTAAGAACTTCTTCTGCTTACATTGCCCTGTTATTATGTTTTACATACATAAACGAATAATAAATATATATATTATGAGTCATTAAACAAAGGGTTTTGGCAGTTTTTCTCATCAAACTATGTCACCGCCGTTGAAGCTGCCTTCGGATGAAGAAGTAGAGAGATTGATTATACCATTCAAGTCAGACACACTATCCTGCAAGCTCATCAAAAGATGGGAGGTACTAAAGCTCATGGTAGGCTTCGTTCGAGGCACTATAGGGACTTCTGCTTCACCCACAAGCATTTGGACCACATTCCTCATTGTGGGTCTGGCTAGAGGGTCAGGGTGCGAGCAAGCTAGCCCAACCAACAGTACCCTTCTCACCTCATTCTCATCCAAATGCCCCTCAAGTCTAGCATCCGCTGCCACTAGTAACCTTCCTTCTCTGTGCAAACTCCAAACCCACTCCACCAAATTAGTGTTAGTCCCAATCTTTCCAACACCAGTAGTCTCTTTCTCAATTGGTCTTCTTCCACTAGCCACCTCCAGAACCACTGCTCCATAGCTGAACACATCAGTTTTCTCGGATGCTCTTCCTGTTAATAGGTATTCAGGTGCTAAATACCCCATTGTGCCAGCGGCTACCGTCGCATCAGGTGATTTGTCATGTTCCACTTGCCTGGCCAACCCAAAATCACCTAATCTGGCGTTGAATGCCTCATCTAACATAATGTTGCTAGTCTTAATATCCCTGTGAATCACCTGATTTTCACATTCTTCATGCAAGTAAGCTAGAGCAGAGGCAACATTAAGTAAAATCTTTCGCCTGTGTGGCCATGGTAAAGGTGTCCGCGCTTCAAACAGAGCTTTGTCAAGGCTCCCGTTGGGCATCAAATCATAGACTAACAAAATTTCACCTTTCTCATGACACCATCCTTGGAGGCGAACAAGATTTCGATGCCTTAGTGTTCCAATTATGGACAATTCCGAGAGAAACTCATTCTTGCCTTGACTACTATGACTGCATCGCTTCACTGCCACAATGTCGCCCGACTCCGGCAATATACCCTTGTAAACAGTTCCAAATGCGCCATGCCCGATTATTCTGTTCGCGTTGAAGCACTTGGTAGCTGACCTGAGCTCTTTGTAACTGAATTCCTTTGGCATTTTGATGACCTCCGATGCAAAAGACTCCGACTTCTTCACAGGCTTGACTCGTTTAGAGAAAACCCATATAAGAACACCAGCAAAAATGGCAAAAAATGCACTTGCAGTTACAACCCCTGCAACGGCACCTGGACCCTGCTTACAAAGCTGGTTGTGACACGAAGAGGACTTACTACTCTTTTGTTGCGAACTGCTTCCTGATTCGGTTGAACCACTAGGAGCCAGAGACGGTGGCGGTGATTTGACAGAATTAGCCGTTGGATTCATCAAACTAGTCGTTGGCGGCGGTGGTGAAGCCGACCCAGAATCAGAATTTGAGTCAAATGAAGAAGTAAAACTCCACCATTCTATACTATGAATCTCCGTGCTTCCCTGAGTTGACCCAGAAAATCCCACGTACATAATATCGTTCACGTACTGATCTAGATCAAGACTAAAAGACAAGAGTGGTTCTTTCGGTTTAATATTAGAGTAAGAAACCGAGACGTTGAAACCACGATTCGTGCTACCATAGTCGATCCAAGCATTAACAAGATCGCCGCTTTTTAGATCGACGTCCAAAGCACCCAAATCGCCAACTTGAGAAGAGACCATACTGTTCAAATCAACCCCCACATGATTCCCATTAATGTCCTTGAATTCAACGTCCATTAGAGTATCAAACTCAACCGCAACAAATCCCGAAGCAAGTCCGTCTACGTTTAGAAGTCCGAGACAACCGCCGGCGGCACCGATGGTTTCAGATTCCGGCGATATGACGAATGCTAACCCACCACCAATGGATGAAGGATTCAAATTGGTGACAGAGAACGAGAAAAAGGTCGAGAAACTCGTAACCGTACCCGTCCCCGGTTCCCGGAATCTGATGGGTTTGGAGTACAAAGCTTTACCGGCGCCGGAGTTAGGGACAGCGAGGTCGCGGGTGAGACGTACGCTGCCATTATTCAAGTGAGCGTCACCGAGAAGCTTAAGGCTGCTTAGAGTTAAGGTACCAAAGTCGAAGTCAGTTGATGCGGTGGTTAAGGTTAATGTCCAAAACAGGGACAAGGCAATGCAGTAATCAAAAGACAACATTTGTAGAGTTAGTGAAAAGCCATTAGAGAATAGAGAGAAAGATGTGTACTGCTCTGTGTGGCCTCCTATCGCTCTCTAGATTGACGAGGTTGCAAAGAAAGAGATATAATTCACGAGAGAGAGAGGGAGAGATAGGGAAGTGAAAAATGAATGACATCAATGCCTTGAAACTGAAGTAGAGAACAAACTAAACTGAGTATGGATTATGGAATCCAAAGGAGCAGCAGAAGACAGGTGGATGTGCAAGCGACACGTGTCCCATTCCAACGGTTATTTTTCCGTGATAAATAAAAATTCCTCCTTTCTTTTTTCTCCTTTTCCTTACTTTTTCAGATATATTTTTTAATAAAAAAAGATAGAATTATTGAAGCAAACAGTACTTTGTAAATTTAAGTGCCACTTCCAACTTAGTATTTCAACCCTAATTTATTAAATTTTTTACATATTTATATAAATACAATTTAATAAAATATTAAAAAATACGGTAATTAGTCAAAGAGCATAAAAGTACATTATCTTAACGACTGACCGTCTTTAAATAAATAACGTTTGTCTATTTCTTATGTTTTGATGTCTAACGTTTGGGGCTACCGACGGACACCGTGGGTTAATTTGCATAACATTATCTCCTACTTCGTTAGGTTAAGGTTGTATGTTACCGGATCTTTTTGTATCCTATTTTATTGCAAATTTGTAGGCTGGGTGTGACGATAATGTTGATGATTTACTAAACATGATTAGTATGATTGGTTCAGTATTCTTATCCCTTAACTAGAAATTTTGAGTTCGAGTTTTTAAAATAAAAAAATCTGTTTAACTAGCATTTTATTTTTTATAATTTGATCCAATTCGAGTAAAGATTAATTTGAATGTTGATAATTTAAAAGTATTTTTTATAATTAAGACCGTTATAAGACGTCTCGTGAATAAATAAAAATAAAAATTTTAATTATGTATTTCTATTTTCATTTAATCGAAAACTGTAAAATTACTATCTGTTTCTTAAAGGTTAACCGCATTTGGGCTCTGTGTGAATGTTAAAGTTGCTTTTTGCGCACGCATTTCAACGGGCTTTTTGTTGACTGTAATAACCAAGTAGCCCCGATCTCTTTAACGCGTGTTTATACGCGCTTAGAAAAAGCGTGAATTTCCGTTAAAATTTTATAATTTTCACCAAACAGGACGCCTAAGGAGAAGCTCTCAATCGTAGACACGTACAACGACGACAACGCTGCACGTGACTTATTGTCAAAAGAAAAGCCAAAGAGGGGTGCGCACTACGCACTACGCACTACGCACACGTTTAAGCCACGTCGGCTTTGCAGCACCCCTGCCACGCAAGCACGTGCGACCATGACCCTGGCCCACGCGAACATTCACATACTGATGACGAGCATGTTGTCTTCGGTGCATGAGTTGTGTAGGAATAGAAAATGCAACTGGTGGGGCCTGGGGGTCTGAAGTGGGCCCCAGGTTTTGGTGGGCATACATCTAATCATCGCGATTAATCTTTATTTTGATCGATTGGTCCAGGTGGAAGATCGGGAGTGGGGAGGTCACCCAGGCTGGGAAGTTTTGAGTACACTTCACTGTAGGTTAGTAATTTTCTGGATGAAGCGAACAATTTGATTGGATATGGATATCTTAGAATAATTAAGACATAAAGAATAGGTGCTGTTTTCTAAGTAGTATGTGCACGTTTCTTTTGACGGTTTTTAGGCCTAGAAAAGACCAAAATTCTGAAAACCATAGGGTATGTGCTCCAAGTTGTCGTTTAGGTTGTTTGTTGCATTGTGTTTATGGTCGTTTTGGACCTTCTGGTGTCGGCTGATGTATTTTGATTCCGCGAAAAGTGCGGAAAGGTGATTCAGAATCATAGACTCCGTCAGAATTTATTGGGTACATAACTCTTAATAAAAGATTTTGACGTGCTAAGATTAAGATCTTTGTTTAGGAAATTGGATCGGATCGGACCGCTTAGTTCTATTAATTTGATCGGTGATCGGTCGATTATTTGGTCCGATTCATCCTTAAAAATCGGTTCTCAATTGAGCTAGTGAGAATCGCTCAAAACCGATCAAATGATCGATCGAATCGGTCCGATTCGACCACTGGTTCAATAAATTTTATTTTTTTGTATTTTTCATATTATTAATATTATATATAATTAAATATAATTATTGTATAATTATGACGTCACACCGGTTCGACTGGTAGAACTGGTGAGCAGTAAAGCCTTCTGTTTGATGACCGATCCGGGTTTTAAAACACTGATTTAGTCTTTCAGATATAAAATCTCGCATAAATAGGTTTTTCTCGTTTTTATAAAATTTTTAAATATTTTCCTTTAAATTTTATATTTTATATTTAGATTAAACATTGAATTCGTAGTATTTCCCTCTTAATTAGTTAACTTAAATATTTTTTTACGTAGTCTAAATATTTTCTTGTAATAGTTTGTTTGATTTATTTATTAATTTGTATTTTTTATTTGTGTATTTGTTTACTTGCTTTATTTTTTATTTTTACTCGTCATTTTGTTTTATACTAATTGTTTGTTTATTTTATTACTTATATTTTTATTCTTTATTTATACAATGTTATTTATTTATTTATTAGCTTTATGTCTATTATAATAATTATTATTATTTTAATATGTAAGTGCTTTTTCGTCCCCTTACATGAATATATCGAAAACAACATCTTAATTAATTAAGAGTAAAATTACGTACTAGATCTTCTCAAATTTTGCATATCAGCATAACTTAAAATGGGTAGTATTTACTATTGTTGTAATTATTTAGAAAAAAAATCTCTTCTCTTAGACTTTGATTAAAAATTAAAAATGAAATACTGTAGCATGAATGTCGTGTATAAACTAATCAAATATTACTATATGTGGTATTTTAATTTAGTTCTTAATTTCGCCAGAACCAATTAAATTAAAATTAAAATAATTTATGACAATTTTAATAAATTACCAGTTTGAGTTAGGCTTAATTAGTTTTGTTCGACTTTAAAAGTTTGAGTTAAATCATTATATAAACAACATTTAATTTAACTCGTGTTTGATATTTATACCGCGTGAGAAGAGGTTTTTTTTTTTAAAAAATAGTAACGAGTTTTTATAAAATTTCTTAAACTTTAATCTTTTTTTTACAAGGTATCTTAGGAGGGTCCCAATTATAAGAAGATACCTTTAAGCCATCCACAATCAAATTAATCCACACTCGAGTCAGGTAGATCTCTTGCGAAAAGCAAAGCTCTGACCCCAAGTTTTAAACGGCTGCATACATAAAGATAGTTCAAACCCTCAACCTCACTTAAACTAGAAGAGCCCCTTATTAATTCACGGTTGCCCTGAGATTTAAAGTTCACTCTCTTATCCTAAAGATGATCTCATACTCATAAAAATAATATAGTTTATACCTTCATTAGTTATAGCGAACGTCCTCTTTCTAATCAGTGCGTTTGGACTTTGGAAGCCAATCAACAAAAGATAGAATTTGATGGGTTTGTTATCTATTAATGACAGGCACTGTTGTGGCGATAATGCTTTCGTATGCATTACGATCCATTTATGAGTACATAGAACTTGATGGGTTTGTTATATACAGTATAAAGATGGATCGTTCTTGTCCTTTCATCAACAGTTTAAGACATAAATACATTTATCCCCAGCAGATTATTAAGAGAGCTGAGCTGCTCTCTCTATTAGGTAGATGGATAATCAACACTAAGGTCTCACATATAATTGCTGACAATGAGTGGAAGATCGCAGGTAAAAGAGGAACTAATCTGGTTTGCAAGCAGTGATAGAGAGTTTACAAACTCTTCTTGCTTAAAAGCTACAAGATCTTATTATCCTGAGTGTTCTTTGGCATAATATAGTCTGAACAGGATCTCTAATGCCTAAAGCTTCCTTTGTAGTCTAGTTTGGCATCTAGAGAAAGGTTGAACACCAAAGATAGAGTGAAGGGAATCAATGATCATATTTGTGTCATGTGTAACACATTTGTTGAATATGGAGAGTGCACTTTCATAGGAGATCCACATCACGAGCCTAGCGATGAGATATATTTGTGGACTCTAACACTATACGTAAACTCAAAATTTTAAGACATTAAGTTTACCGGTTCTTTCTATTTATATCTCTTTTCAATGTAAAATTCTTACTTACACTTGACATCCTAACAATATTACTTGAAACTACTAATAACCGATTCTTCAAATGCAAGTTTTCTTTGACAATACGAGCAAAGATACAATATAAAATAAATTTAGTTTGCCCTAAAAATGACTGAGAAATATTTTCGTTTGGGATGAAAATCTCTATAAAGAGATTGAAGAATATAAAAAACGTAACATATTTTTGCAAATAAAACCTATTATTAGACCAGAAAGATTATGATAACCAAGTAAGTCTCTGGTAGTTTTTGGCATTTTCAATTATATTTATTTATTTATGTTCTAAAAAAAAGTTATGAATATTATTATTAGAAAATTTAAATTACCAACAATATGATAAAAAAAGAATTTCAAATGTAAATATGTATATTAACTAGAATTTCAGTTATTATTAATATTTTTATTTTTAAAAAATTCGCCGACTGTCGTGTGTGTAATCAATGGTTTTGGACTTTTAGAGCCTAGGCTACCTAATGTAGGGCATAATCACTAATTATTTAATGACAGACATGGTTGTGTGGTTGCTTCTGCTTTCATATGTGTTTATACAATGCATGAGGTGATCTCAGATTACTTAAAACCGACCCTTCACTTATTGTTTCAGCATGTACATGCAGTTCGCTTTAAGAGACATGGAGTGAGCAACAACCGGGGACTACAATGGGACAGGTCGGATTCAGGCCTAACTTTGACCCGGCAATTTTTACTGTAGTTTAGGCCTAAGATCGACCTTTTTATTTTTAATAAAAATAGAAATTAAAATTATTTTCTGTCATAATTGTCAAACAAGTGGGGTCCCCGTAGTTCAAACTCTAACCTGGTCTGAGGCTCAATCAATTTAGATATGACCTGTTGATTTCGAGTTGGGGCTAGGCCTAGTTATCATGGGTTCAAATCCTCTGTCTAGTTTTATGGTGTCTTATTGTGTCCAGTGAATCTCAATCATTTATTTATGCGGGTCCCGCATTTATTTATGTGGAGCCCACGCGGGACCCGCATAAATGAATGGCTGAGATTCACTGGACACAATAAGAC
>JANKYE010000006.1:3038882-3049723 GCA_032467995.1 Erythroxylum dillonii | reverse complement strand
CTGTTTAATATTTTAGTAGAATGAGAGTTTAGTAGATAAGGAAGTCACAAATAAAAAGGTAAAAATTTTAAATTATATAGTTTTTAAAAATGAATATCCTAAATATAACATTTCTTAAATAAGCAAACATCTTAAATTTAGAATAAATATTTTTATATTTAGCATTGTAAAATTGTTGATTTCATACACTATAAGAAAAGCAGGAAGAAAAGAAAATATTTTCGTCGAAAAACTTGTCGGGAAAAATTTTGTTTAGCGGCAGTAGTAATATCTGTCGTTAAATAGGAGAGAATTCAATTTAAGTCGGAATTTAACAAAGGTATCAAATGCCTGTTGATAAATAAGGCGAAAATTGTTGATGGAATACTAAAATTTTGAGTTTGTCGACATAAAATTTCCATTGGTAAAATCCACTGGTAAATTTTTTAAGGTAAACGTCGTCTTCTGCTTTAGTTTTAGCGTTTTTAAGTTAAAGAAAACGACATTGTTTGGTTTAACACCAAACGACGTCGTTTTGTTTAACTTATAACACACCCGAAGTAGTCCCTCTCCCCCCCCCCCACTTGCGTCTCCTTTCTTCTTCTTGTTGTGTCTGCATTCATTATTCTCAGGCCATTATCATATTTTTGTGGAGGTTTTTTTGTTATGGATTCCGTCAGTAATATCCGTCGCTAAATGATATTTTTCTTATAGCGATAAAGTAATAAATATGAAAATTAAATAAAGAATATCAAAATATTTTACAATAAAAATTAAAATTAAAATTAAAATTCTAAGACATAAGAATGGTACGCAATAAGCTTTAAAAATATAAGATTGTGATTAAGTGACTGTTTGGTTGAGCTTTTTGAAAGTTCAAAAATACTTTTTTCTACCACAAAAGCTATTTTAAGGAAAAAAGTAAGTGCTTGGCTATAAACTTCAAAAGCACTTTTGAAGTAGAAATAGCTTATTTAAAAACTCAAGTGTAACTTTTTCAAAAACTAAAATTTGGAGCTTTTCAGAAAACTCCAAATTTTAGCTTTTTCTGGAAACTAATTTTCCGTCACTTACGTAAAGAAAAGCCTCAAATACGTCTGTTCTGTTTCTTCTGTTCATCAGTCACCACTAGCTGGCTTCTGTTATGTTTCTTCTGTTCATCAATCATTCTCATCTTCTCAAGACACAGGTTAGTTCTTCTAATATTATTTCTTCTTTATATTTTTCGTCTTTTCTTGAAAGTTTATTTTTCTGCGTTGAAGGCAGACGTTCGCGTTAAACGCAGACTCCTCTGCGTTTGACGCAGACGTCTCTGCGTTGTTCAATGCAGAGCACGTCTGCTTTAAATGCAAACAAGCAGCCCATTGTTTAAAAAATTTGCAATCTTTTTTTTTTTTTGGTATCTTATGTTGCCCTCTTGAACATTGTAACTTTATATTGTCTAGTATATAAGAGATACCGCTAAAGCTGTGGAAGCTACTAGAGAATTACTTGTAAGACTGAAAGAAGCGGAAGAAGCTTTTGTTATTGTTGAGTTAAGTTCAATATTTGAAACTGAGCATATATCGGTATATTGGTCACATATTTATCTTTCAAGCCTTTATCTGGGATCAAAAAACTATCAGAATCATTGGCTGAAACTGAAAAACCATGTCTTTTATGGGACATTTGTTGAATTTTGTTTGGTTCTGAAGATTTTGTTCAGCGGAATATTAAAAAACTATGGCTATTATAAATTTACATTACATTTGATTCGACGTGAAAACGCTTGACACATAACATGTCCATTTTGCCATTTTATTGGTTCTACCAAATGGCTAGCTTACTTGCGGTTCACATAGCGACAATCCTTCCTTATCTCACCGCTTTCACCAGTAAGTGGATTGTTCTCAGACAATAACGACAAAGCTCTAGCAAATTGGTCATGGAAGTAGGTGTTATCTGCAGCCATCTTTTGGACAAAGGGCAATGTAAGTGGATCAGAAGCCAGTTGTTGGTCTAGTGTAAGTAGTCCCTTGTGGCTCAACACGTTCTTATAGTAAAAGTTGTCCAGAATCATGGGTGTTTGACGGTCGTTTCTTGCATATAATACTGCGTTTGGGTCGGGGTTTGGAGTTGGACACCGACCTTTAAGGTACTTTGCGTAGTCAGGGTCTATTGTTGGATCCACTGTTGGGTAGAGTCTATGCACCAAGTTTACACAATGTACTCGACCCACTGAGTGAGCACCTGCAACCCAAATCACTTCTCAGTCAGTAATTTTAAAATTTAAAATACAGTCCCTTTGTTTTAAGTAATTTACGTTTTATTACCTAAAAGTGCGACAGTGCCTTCAGTGTCAATTCCAATAGATTGGAAACGAGAGAGTACAGACGAAACGCTGTCGTTGTGGTTAGGGATCGAGTCAGAGAGGATTGCTGCGTAGCTCTCCGTACTGTCCCTCCTCCCAGTCTTCATTTCTACTTTTGGCCCTCCCAACTACAACACAAGAGACGGTCAAAGGACACTCTTTCTCAACATCTGTACAATAGGACTTCTTACCATTAAAATGCCATCTCTAGCCGAAAGAGCAACGATATCTGCACAAGAGACGGTCGAAGGACACTCTTTCTCGAGTGCATCTTTAATCGTTTTCACATACTTGAAGTTCCTCATTCCAAAGCTCCTCTCAGACTCTTGTTCTGATTCAATCCCATTTACTGTCTCTAACAAGAGGGACGCGTCGCATGACTGCACGCACCACCATTATCACCAATAGTTTCAACACTCTATATAAGCTTATGCTCACTGATCGTTATTGTGTTTTAAGTACGTTACGTACCTTGACAATGCAATCGTGAAAGAGATTCCTAACCCACGAAACAGCTGTGTTTCCATGTTTGTGGTACAGCTTGATAACCTCAGTTCTGATGATCTCTTCAGCGTTTGGGCAGCTTTCTGCATAGTAATTCAACTGGAGCTCGCTTTTGCCTGAGACAGAACAGATAACAGTACTATACTAGTAAGGCCATTTATATATAATACAGTCAGAGCTTGGTTGGCTAAGACTTAAAACATCAAAACCAACATCCAACCGTGTAAAGACACAAATGTAACAGAATAACATATGTCAGAAGTAGAACAACAGGTGTACCAACAGAAAACTTTAGGATCAGTAACGATATTAACAGAAATACGAGGCTTGAACTGGTGAAGTGCGCGTAGGTGGTGGTGGACATTGTTCCTTTGTTTTCTTTTGGGTTTGGTGTAATCCAACTCGGGGAGTTTACAACACTTATATAGGCCGAAAAGAACATGAACAGAAGTGGGTAAGGTCGGCATAATTATGACTTGAAAGCAATAGGGAAATTGAAGCTTGAAAGCCTCCTTCTCTCTTTCTGTGTGCTCTGCCTCGCCACCTCTCCACTACGCCACTTTCTTTGACCTTTCGGCTGCCCCGCCTACACCGCCACGCTTCAGGGTCCACTTCCATCCATGCTCAGGGTTATTATATTTATAACGTAAGGTTCTCATTTGCCACTTTCAATAATAATCAGGAATCCCATATTTCAATACCGTACGGTACATATCATCTTACCAACACATTCACAAGATTGGAAATGTTGGAAAGAGGCAGTAAGGATAAAGGGAAGTCTACCTAAATTATAATCATCTTCAACAATTATAGACTCTAATTCAATCTCTTACAACAATTATAGACTCAACAATTAGGTAGTGAGTCTAATCGATCGCTCGCAAAGTAGGGGCCTATCGTGTATTTGGATAAGGGAGAGAGCTTGAACATAATGACATGATAAAAATTGATTCTTTTGAGCCTTTTGATGTATAAACCATCAAATTCAACGGTCAATAACTCATTCTGGTCACACTTTGAGTTGGAGTTGTCAAGAACTACAAATACCGGCAAGTTTGCTTGATTTGTGCTGGTGATCTTCACATGATGATTCCCAGAACCAAATACTATATTAAAGTAGCTTTATAGGTGCATGTGCTTACTTGGTAAAATTTACTCATTCAATTCGTTTGAGTCCATACCACTCTTCAACGGAATGGCATATGCTGTTACAAAGTATTGGAGGCTGTTTCGTGTAATTAAAATCTTAACACATTGCTTGTAATATGATTAAGGATTGATCTACTTATCTCTTAATTTGTATTTAATATGAAACTCAAAAGATAATCGCATTATGTGAAACATATATATAGGGTGGTTGGGTCGGTCGTGTTAGGCTCAGGTCCAACTCTATAATGACATGTGGGCTGATCAACTCATTCCTAAGATGATACGTTAAGCCCAACAAGTATTCACTATATAAGTTCGCCACTTCATCATGATGCAGGTATAATTCTAGAACCCTAATACTCTCTACTCACAGCTAAAAACTTTACGACAAAAGAACTGACTTAAGCATCGGAGGGACCGTCCGACAATCAACTCTCGGTGTGCCTTTATTGTTTTTGCAGGTATTAGTTAGCTGAACTTATGGATCCAAACAACGGCGCTCAGCCTCAACAAAATCAGACCGAACCATAGGGATAAAATTTTAAAATGCTTGATGAAAATGGTCTCAATCATGAGTTGAATTCGATCGTCCACAATCATCTTTCAGTTGGGGCACTACTTTGTCTATCTTTTGTTCACTGGTGTGCAACCATAAAGCACGATTTGATTTTATATTGCGCCAACTCTGAGATGAGAGCCGGTAGTTCTTAAGCCATATAAAGGTATGTAGTTGGATGGTTGGTTGGTGATGATAGTGATTAGTGAGATAAATCTATAAGCTTATATAAAGATGTGGTTCAGAATGCAATAAGCGAAGATAGGATTCGCATTATGTGGATCAGTGATGGAACACAATATACTTAAATTAGTAAATAATGACAATTCAATAGCTTATGCAATTATTAGTTCGAATTTGTCTGTGTTCAACTTGAGGATCTTATTAGTATTAACTTAATTACAATGTTTAACATCTTTACTCGTGGATATGATGTTAGACTCCGAATCTTTCGGTAAGCTAGGACTATTAACCCAAGAGAAATGAGTTCAAGTATGGTGATTAGGTAATATGGACACATCATGGAAGATTTGTGAGTGAATTTTGAGATGTTACAAGATTGAAGATGTATTCAGGATGTCTATTAAGGGTTCAAATGAATTAAGAATGAAAAAAACAATTTAACCCTCTAAAGTTATTTTCACACTCCCGTTTCATAATTCAGAGTAAGCTCGAGGCTTCATAAGTAAGTAAGAGAGTTGGGTTCCGGAAACGGGATCTAACATATGAATAAGCTCTTTTTTCTGGTTTTATTATTTTCAAAGAAAAGTGGTTTAAACACTTTTTTAATAATTATTTCACAAAATAAAATTTTTTGTTGATACACAGGATTCGGGAGGTCCAGTAGCACGTGTAATCTTATCCCTAATTGGTAGAAAAGATGTTTACGAATGACCCACGTGAAAAAATAAAATTAAAATCATAATAAAAATAAAAACTTAATAAATAAAATATAAAATAAGTAAAAATAATATGGTAAAGATAAAAAAGACATTACAAGAAAATAATAATAAGGCTAAGTGTGAAAATATTTAAGTTTAATACGAGAGAAAGATGCTAAAGTACTTATAAGAATAACAAGAATCTCTTCATATGAAATTTTTTATTCATATTATGGTATGTCAAAGTTTTGTAACTCTGGAATATCATCGGTAAGTTCAAACTAACACATATCATTCTTGATCGCCTTTATTTGGCTCTTCTTAAGCTTTTTTTTTTCTCTTATAAAAAACATTGAAACAAAATTTAGAAAGAAGATTAATTATTCACTATAAGGAGAAATTATTATTCTAAATAAATTTTTAATAAGTTTCTTAATTAATATCTTCACTTAAAGTAAATAGATATTAATTAATCCTTCTTTCCACACTAAAGATTTAATTAATACCAAATAACTGAATTTACATCTCTTTTAATGGTTATCTCACATTAAAAAAGAAGAAATGATGACTCTTAGTCAAAATTGGGAAGGAGCATTAATCAAAACTCTTCTTTTTGACGGGTCCTTAGTAAAACGAATGTTTTAAAAATTGGATCGGAAGTTAAACCAATAAGATAAGAAGTTTAAGGTTTAAAAGGTTCAATCAGTGCTAAATTATTATAAAATTTACTAAAGATTAAATAAAATTAAATAATTTGAAATATAAATAAAAGAGAATTTTTATCTAACAAATAATTTGAAGTTTAATTAAAAAAATTATTAGATAAAAATCAATTAATTTATAAGAACTTATTAATTTAAAAAATTAACTGATTAATTAACAAATTAATCAATTCTTAATTATAAAAAACATTAAGATGCATTAAATTGACGATTTAAATTTTTTACTATTTAATCGGTCGAGTAAAGCTCGTTAATTAACATTAATTAGATGGCAATTCTTGAAGGAGTAATAAAGCCTCAAGCCCAAAACTTTTCGTGGAGGCCCTTCATACTTAGAGATGCAACGCTATGGTTCACTAGTCATGGACCATCAGGACACGAAGTTTTAGATCGATTAGTCTGTATGTGGGCTCTGAAGATCCAAACCCATTAGCCCTATTTCTCATATCATTCCACACAGCAAACAATCAAAACAGAAATAATGATATACTTTTGCACAATTGACTCATGGACCCTAACATTTTTCTTAAATTTAAGTTAGCCCTTATCGTTATTATACCTTAATATTTGTAAATAATATCAATTACACCCTCAATCTTAATTAAATTAAAATTTTGACAATTTTAGTACATAAGTAATAAATTTAACATACGTCATTTACAATTCGAGCTATAAAGTATTGATGTAATCTTAAAAATAATTTTTTAAAATACTTATTAAGGGTATAATTTTCAAATTAAAGTTGCATAAAAAGTCTAAATAAAATCATATTGTTATCTCTGTTATCAATTTCAAGATCATATAATAAATACTATTTTAGTATCACCTAACACCGAAGTCCAGTAATAAGTGGTTGGTCTTCGCTTAAGTAAAGTTGAGGGGTTCGACTTTACCTGTATATGCAACAGTGTTAAATATTTTGTGGTAGTGCTAAGCTATCCTTTGAAGTCTTACAAGGCACGAGTCGAGATTAATATGAGTGTGGTAATGGCTTAAAGATACTACCGATAGTTTGAGCTCGCCCAAAAAATCTCGTGAGTTAACCCTAATGTTAATGTGTAAAGTGATACTAAAGATAATGATATGAACTTATTTAAACTTTTATAAGACATTAAGATATAAATCACACCATTATCCTATAATTAAATAATTTGTCCCATGTAAATTGTAATGCAAATTAAAAGTGATCAAGTCACTAAAAAATCATAAAGCACTGCCTTTTAAAGATGAATCTCCATAAGATCATATAAGACTTAACAAGTCTCTAAAGGTCATTTGAATTAAATTTGACAAATTTTAATTATTAGTCATAAATATATAATTTATAAGTTATTAATTTTTATTATAAAACTATTTTTTTATATAGAAAATACGGTATAATCGATAATAAACAAAGTCCATAATTATAGAATTAGTTTCATTTTGCATCATAATGATAAAGAATAATATATCTTTTAGTGACATTGATTCGATTTAGATTAGACTACCTCTTGATTATGCTAATCAAGTAAGCCTTGATTCTGCAAGAACAATCTTTCCTTACGTGTAACCCACCAACACCAAGGCTATCTAAATCCACTTTGTTTTCAAATCATTATGCCCACTCATTCGAATCAACCTCAATTATGGTCATGGTCATGAACAACTTAATTACCATTTCAAGTTTAAGGAAACTACATTGGATCATTGAGCTAGCTATAAAAGCATAGAGATTCATTCAGAACGATTTTCGTTTTTTACTAGTTTTGGACCTTTGTTTTGCATGCACAAGGACTACCAGGTAAGCTAGTAACTTTGTCTTATTTTGTCTTATAAAATTTCAGCTATTTATTTTGCGGGATCCATGCAAGACTCATATAAGACCCACGTAAATAAATAACTGAGATTAATTGAAAATAATAAAACGCGGTAATGTTGAACATAAAATCTGATTCGTAATTAAGACTTTCTATAAATGACTGCACTGCACGAGTTGTAACAAACCTGTCAGCACATGGCCTTGTTCTCGCAAGACGACGACCATGCATTGTCCGAAGAATTGAGTCTTCCTTATGCTAAAATCCAAGTTTTTCATTGTTCTTATCCATCCTGAACACGCACGCGGTACGACTCTTTTCACCTCCACAGACCGCAATCACTCGTAAGCCGCCATGGTCGTCACAGTTTTTGCTAAGATGTGAACAGATAAAGACATGCTACTAGTAGTTGTTTATGGAACATGAACACAAGTTAAATCAGTAACAAGAGCAACATGGGTTTTTCACCACGCTTCTTATTTAAATTTCTCCTTCTAGATGTGTACATACACATATATCCATGGAACATATGACAAGCTCTTCTTTTACTGTTGCGTCTGTCGGTGGAATATTTACAGATTTGAGTGGTAGAATCTCATGTCGAGATTTGAGTAGATGAGGTTCTCTTTATCAAGCATTTTTCCTTAACTAGTAGAGCAGAAACTAAATTCTGTGAGATAAGGCTTCTGTGATCACAAATGTGTGGAAATATCTTCAAGATTCCTGATGAATGACTGTTGCAACGGTTCTAGCCCAGAACCTCAGAAGTTTTTTCATATCAGAAGCTGTGGATACTTTGGGTAGCGGTAGATTTAACAGTGGTGAATCAGTTCTTCTTACCATCCAAGCCTCTGACAAGTAGGGCCTAATAGCACCTTTCTTTTCTTCCTCTTCTTCTTTTCTAGGTTTATTATCATCACCTTCAGTTACTGATCCACAGTCCATAGGTGAGGTATTGTTTATAGTCTTCCTGAACAATCCAAGTCTTTGCAAGCCAGGGACCACACTCATCATTCTGGGAGTTAAGCATTCTTTATTGAATACAAAACCAAGATCCATGAACCCTTTCACTTCTTCAAGCTCAAGCTCCTCCAAGCTTCTGCAACTCATAGATTTCTGCAGTCTCCGCGATGTACGTGCAGTGTGTCTAATTCTTTTGGGACGTTTCTCAGTTGATGGTGAAAAAGAATGAGAACGAACTCTGCCGGTGATAGGGTTCAGTCTAGTTGGCCTTTCTCTCTTTTCCACTTCGTTGTTATCATCTCCTAATTTCTTGGAGTAATCCTTGAAAAAGACAAGAAATTTATCATCGATATTCAAAGAAGAAGAAGCAAAAAACAACCATATACATTGAAGTATTGAACAAAGCTGTGTTTTCATTACAAGTAGATTGAGTGGAGCTGAGTTTGATGACGACATCGTTCCATCTTCAGGAAAAGGTGAAGTAGGCGGTGGAGAAATTTCATCATCTGGAGGAGTTGGTAAAGAGAGATAAGTAGATGAAGGGTATAGAAGAGACTCCGTGATGGTGAGAGAGCGTTGTGTAAGGGTTTTAGGCACAGGTTTAGCTGAGCACAAAACAACTCTGTGAAACCAGAGACTTTCCATGAATTCTATGACAGAAAAACAACAGATGTCCTCCATTTGAGAGAGAGGGAAGAGTTTGAGAGGTGAAGGAAATCCTAAGCACTAGTTGTGAAACTAGTAGTAGTACGAGCACTGGTAGGGAAGACCAACTTCAGAACTTTGGACAAGTGAGGATGTGGCCATAAGCTGTGGGATTCTCGTAACCCCACAAAATTTGTTAAAGCTATGGATGTATTCCAGGTCCAGAGGCTGAGTGTGAGTGTGAGTGGAGGGTATATGTGGTGCCAATTCTATCGAAGTTTGCTCGGATAAATTGGTCTCCAAAGAACCTTTGCCTTTTAATCCTTAAATAACTGAGATATCATGAGACAGAATAAAACAGACTAAAACCGGATAAAGAATCTGGAGCTTAAACTCGTGGGTAGATTCTTAAAAACTGTTATCATGCATCTAACAATCTAACCTGTTGGTAGGTTAGACTTATGCGGTGACAATCGGTGATCCTTCTATACAATTCTACATCTTCTTGGAGAAGTAGCAAACACTTGGGCCAATCAGCAGAAGCGGGTCTGATGTTAGGGACAGAATTGTTCTAATCCACATCTTGGGCTTACCTAGCAAAACCCACTTCAAACAATGAAGCTTTGCGTATATATATATGGCAAAAGTATAATTTACATTAATTCTATTATTTTAAAACTAGACAAAAAGTTAAACTAATAAAATAAAAAGTTTAAAATTTAAAAGATTTAATTGATATTAGACCGTTATAAAATTAGCTAAAATTGAATAAAACTAAAAAATTTTAATTATAATTGAAAGAGATTATCTTTACAGTCTAAAAAATTTAAATTTAATCAAAAAATACATTTTTATTAAATAAAAACCAATTGATTTATTTTAATTTATTAATTAATAAAAATTGATCAGCTTCTAACAACAAGAATTATTAAAATAAATCAAATTGAAAAGTTAAAAACTGAACAAAAAAATTGGACAATTTAAAATTTTGACGATTAAACCAATAAAACATATTGATTTTTTTAATCATTGATTAATATTGTGAAGGAAGAGCAAAAGTGACGTCAGACAATAATAAGAGCTTATCTAGATTTTTACAATAATAAGAGCTTATCTAGATTTTTTATGAAATGGTGAAAATTATATCTTTAACTAATACTTAAAGAAATATAAAATTCTACATGGATAAATAATTTATCATAATTATTTTTAATTATTAATTTAATTTGAATATATTTAGCTAAGATAAAAGTTAAATTATATTATAATATTAGTAACATTTGATTGGTCTAAATT
>JANKYE010000006.1:3015743-3028627 GCA_032467995.1 Erythroxylum dillonii | reverse complement strand
TACACTTGGAGCTTAAAGACAAGAAGATTTGGGCTTGTTATTTATTATCTTTTATTTCAAGCCCAATGACTGGTTTATGGGCTGTTCTTTTAGTTGGTAGCATATACTTTGTTTGTTTGGGTTATTTTAAGACTTGGATCAGATTATATCCAATGGATTTGCAAACCTATTCCTATTAGGTTTAGGACTTAGTCAAAGATATTTAAACCTTATGATAACCTTGTAAACCTACATTGGATTGATGAATAAAATTTCAGAGTGAGTTCTTCAAGGGAGGCGTGAATGTCTTCATTGTTACTTCAAGAAATTGATTTGTATCAGTAAGTAAATTTTTGTAACATAAGTTGATTTATGATTTCTTTAAGATTGGGTCTCAAACTTATGATTTGAGGTTTGATCTAGTATGTTCTTAGAATAGAAAGATTAAGGTTTTGATTCAATTGAATTAGGAGGTTTCAAGAATCTTTATTTTTTGGGATAGTATTTTAAATAATAGTAGAATTTAGATTAAACATTTTAAAAAAATATTAGGATAATTCATAACTTTTGCCTTGAAGATAAGGTTGATAGTCATTAAAAAAATAAAATAAAAGTAGATTTGACATTTTTGATTGGTAATCGCAACGACGCGTAAGCACTTAAGAAGGTAAGAGACAAACACCGGAGCGAGTCCACGACGACGTCATCTTAGTTTAGGTGAGTGATAAAAAGTTCGTAAAGTGGGGTCCACCCAGACCCAGACCCATTCTTCTTCTTCGTCTTCTTCAACTTGCCTTCGCCAAATCCAAAAAAGGAGAAAGAAAAAGAAAGCACAATCCAAAACGTCCTTTTTCCAAGTCTTGTCCTTGACTGTTGCCCGGCGTTTCTTTCTTTCCTGTTCCTCTGACCAACGGCACTTCTTTCAATTTCGTCGAAACCGTGTTTTTTAAGGGCATTTTCGTCATTACACGCGCTCTTTCCTCAACATTTATACACCACTTATACTTTTCCCTCTTTTAATGGCCTCTGCCTCTCATGTCCTAAGCAGCGAGAGGCACAGAATCTAAACTATACTGTGTTTGGTCTGAAGAGAAATTTGATTTTCTTTTTGAATTTTAATTGATTTAAAAATGGCTGAGAACGGCGAAGAGAGGCTCATAGCTATGGCGCGCCACATAGCCCAAAAGCTCGGCCACAACGAGTCTATGGCCGACGATATTTTGCAGATCTTCTCCAACTTCGACGGTCGATTCACTCGCGAGAACTTGAACTTGTCCGATAAATTCGGCCCCGACGATCCCCGAGCCCTCGCCGCTTTGGACCACACTCTCAAGTCCTTAGAACGTCAGATCTCGCAATACGTAGCTGCCGATCACCCTATCTGGTTCGACTCCGTCGACTCCGCCGCCTTCCTTGACGCTGTGGACGACTTGATTGCCGTCGTACGGCAGTGCAGCTCCATGTCCGCCGTCGCTGCCAAAAATATCGGCGCTTCCGCCGAGGAGCTCCTGCAACAGGCTATGTTTCGCTTGGAGGAAGAGTTTGGAGTCTTGATGGAGAGAGGCTGTGAATCAACGGATAACCTCTCGTTTGACTCTGAGGACGACGAAGAAGAAACCGGCGAGATAACGGTAGCACAGCCGCTGACGGACTATAACGTTATCATCGACGCGCTTCCGTCGGGAGTGATCAGCGATCTTCACGAGATGGTTAAGCGTATGATTGACGCAGGTTTCGTGAAGGAGTGTTCACACGTGTACAGTAGCTGTAGAAGAGAGTTTCTTGAAGAAAGCATGTCGAGGTTAGGGTTACAGAAGCTGAGCAACGAGGAGGTTCAGAGGATGGCGTGGAACGACCTCGAAGACGAGATTGTGAAATGGATAAAGGCGTCGAATGTTGCTCTTCGGATCCTGTTCCCTAGCGAGCGTCGGTTGTGTGATCGTGTTTTTTTGGGATTCTATACAGCTGCCGACTTGTCGTTCATGGAGGTGACCAGAGGGTCAACGGTTCAGATTCTGAATTTTGCGGATGCTGTGGCGATCGGTAGTCGGTCGCCGGAGAGGTTGTTTAAGGTTATGGACTTGTTTGAGACGTTGAGGGATTTGATGCCTGAGTTTGAGTCTAATTTCTGTGATCAGTACTGTTTGGTTCTGAGAAATGATGCGATTGCTATATGTAAGAGGTTGGGTGAAGCGATCAGAGGGATATTTATGGAGTTGGAGAATTTGATCCGGCGAGACCCGGCTAAATCTCCGGTGCCGGGTGGTGGGGTGCATCCGATTACCCGGTATGTGATGAATTATCTGCGTGCGGCTTGTCGGTCAAGAGAGACATTGGAGCAGGTTTTTGAGGAGAGTTCTAATGTTGTCCCGGCAAAAGATTGTTCCTCGTCAGCGTTGTGTGTTCGGATGGAGTGGATCATGCAGCTTTTGGAGACTAATTTGGAGCTGAAGTCCAAAGTGTATGGAGACCCGTCTCTGTGTTGTGTTTTCATGATGAATAATTGCAAGTACATTGTGCAAAAGGTTAAGGATAGTGAACTGGGTTTGCTGTTAGGAGATGATTGGATCAGGAAACATAGTGGGAAGATTAAGAATTTCATGTCTAGTTACCAGAGAATCACTTGGAACAAAGTTTTGGGAGTGTTGAGAATAGACATCAGCAATGGGCCTCCTCATCTTAACAATGTCGGGAACTCTACCCCTATGAAAGAGAGGATGAATATGTTCAACATGTACTTGGAGGAGATTCATAGCACACAATCTGAATGGACAATCGTCGATGAGCAACTAAAAAAGGAGGTCAAGATGTCGTTATCCAAGCTCTTACTTCCTCTCTATGTCAATTTCCTCAGCAAATTCCAGAACTCCCCAGAAGTTAGGAAGAACCCGAACAAGTATATCAAGTACAGATTGGAGGACGTTGATGTCCGAATTAATGAGTTGTTTCAAGGTGTTAGTGGGTCGTCGAGTGGTGGAGGTAAGTGAAACTATATATATATATATCAAACCTGAGGAATTGCGCCTGATGGATCAGTGGCTTCTCTGACTGCAGCTATTGTAATAAACAAACATATGTAGTGATTGGTTGTTATTAGATAGTTGGATTGTCAATATTCTGTTCGATCAATTGCATCCTGGTTGACGTTCTTGTACAATTGGATTGAGGGATTTGCATTCCATTTCCAAGAATTCTTTCATCCATGTTCTAAGAGCATATATAAAAAAGAAGCTTGCGAAAGAGAATTTTGATACAATGTATGCATGATGCACCTTGACCATCTATCATCAGTCTTCATCCCCACCTCAATCCTAGTTTATGTTTAGGAATTCTGATAAATTAATACTATAGTTCTATAAACATGTTTTATTATTTAAAATAATAATTAAAAAGAAGATTTATTAAACGATTACTAAATTAATTTAATTAAATGTTACGAATTTACTAATATTTTCATAAAATTTTAATCTAATTTTATCATAATTCAATTCAATTTGAATTTAAATTCTTCGCTTTACATTGAATTAGACCATATGTTTTGTCACTTATGTAAACTCCCGTTATTATACATACTCCTTAGAAGAAATACTTGACGCGTTAGTTACAACATTGCACGGGTCAATACGAACAACACAACGCTCAATATTTATCATTTACAGTTAGGACTATGAGATATGTAATCCCATTCACTCCCCTAAACTCACTCATGGATAAAAAATACTTCAAAAACTTGACGCATATTATTTGTACACGATCGTGTGCCTAATAACTAACCACATTATTATTTTGACAATGGTTCGGACGTGTCACATAATGGCAATATTAAAAGGAAGGAAGAGCACAGGATTGGGACGGGGAATCGAAATTGACAAATCATTTATATATATACACTTCTAGACTAGTGACTTTCTATCAAATCCTTTCTGGGCAAATAAATGCCTCCTAAATTACATCTACATTAACCTTAGGAAAAAGGCATTAATCATTTTTGAACAAAGATCACTTGTCCTCCAGAGCAGCAGTCTTGCAGATTGGACATGAATTCTTCATTGATAGCCATTTCTTGATGCAGCTTACGTGGTAATCGTGACCACAAGAGCTCAAGGCCCCTATATCATCCATGTTCTTATACTCTTCCTGCAATTAGCAAAGACTTGACTGTTAGAATTAGTTCGATAATGTTTAAGAATGAAAGGGCCATGCAGAAATCAACTGTGTATATATATATATATATATATATATATATGATACCAGGCAGATCACACAGCTTCCTTCTTTTTGATCTAAAGAATAATGTACTGTTTCCGTCAAACATTTGGACATCAAATCTTCTGATAAGCCGGTGTTTACATGACCAATCCTTTCACCCAGTGCCAGTAATTCCTGTTCATGACAGGAAGTCAGATGATTAAGATTATGGAGTGAGACAGACGTAATGTGTATAAAGAAAAACGAAAAGGGTCAGTGACAACCTCGTAGCTCATGTTGTCTATGTCTAGCCTCATTTCCCTATGCTGATCAAACATATTTCTGGAGCCATAAAAATGTGAGCGTTCTACAACCATGAAACCCTGTTATACAAAAGCATAGTCCTTGTAAGTATGGCTTAGTCACATAATCATCTCACGGTACTGATGGGAATTGCTCGTCTTGAAAATATTGCATGAACCTGCCTCTCAGTAGACAGTAGTATGAACTCTAAATTGACGGGGTCAAGTAGAAAACATTTTCATTTTAAAGTTCATCTGAAAGAGCTGCTTCCCGTTCTCAATTTAAAATAGGTAAAATTATTGAGAAAGACTATATATACCTCTGATGAAAATCGCTCATGAAGACATGCTTCACTGGATAGTGATCGGTATCTCTCATGTGAAATCCTTGATCTCCCATTTCTGTCACCACTTCGCCATGCTGGAGTTGATAATTGCCTTGGCTGTCTAGAGGAGTAACTTTCAGCCACCAACTGCAAGTTGTCATCAGAAGGGACAATGTGAGAAGGGACAATGTGACCCAAACGTAAACTACTTGAGGAAGCCCGGAAATTTGGGCTAGGTCTTTGCGAGTGGCTACTTCTTATTCCCCTCTCAGAATGTGTGGAGGTAACCTGAGGACTTTGAGAAACAGAATTTCTTCTTGAAATAAAATCGTGTTGATAACCTCTTACATCTACAGATGCATTTATCGCACTGTTTCCAGCAGGGAAGTGGTTCGTCTCATGACTAAAGCCACCAGTATCTGTATTGCATAAGCAAGAAAACCTTAGAATAAGAAATTTCTATGCGAGGTAAAATTATCTCTCAGTGACTAACCTGAAGGTATAATCCTTCCAGGAGGTGGAGACATTCTGGCATGGCTCCATTCATGTGTTGAGGCACTTGAACTCTGGCCTGGAAACTCCAGGGAGCCATGATGGTCAACAGGGTGGCTTGCAGAGAAAGAAACATGAGAATGAATGCCAGGGAAATGGGTCCTAGCCAAGTTAGATTCCGTATCAAGGGTAGGCCTGCTTCTTACATTCCTGGTAGAGCCCTCAGCCCTAAATGAGAGATTGCCACGATAACTAGGGTTCATGGTTAAGTGTTCCCAGGGCATGCATTGAGAACCTAAATTTGGTTTCTCCTGCCTCAACTCCAAAGAAAGAGGGAGCTCAGAAGAACTTCCACCACCATAATATCTACTTGTACTGCCCCTCTCACAAGATGAAGGGATTCCAGGACTTTTTCGCTTGTGAGGTCCTCTTCCATTTCCCATTGTGAGATCAACAAAACTACCCTCAATACCATGCATAGTCTGTCTCTCATAGTTGGAAGAAGATGCATGATGTGCATAATTATCTGGGACTGAGCAGAAGTTTCCAACAGGTGATGGATGAAAGGGATCATGAGATGGCCCAGAAGTATCTGGTTGATAATGTGATGATAGAGATGGACCAGAAGTATCTGGTTGATAATGTGATACTTCAACACTGTGATTGGAGGACAAAAAGGCATTCGGTGCAGAACTCCAAGGAGAAGTAAAATGGACTCCATCAACAGGGATATTTTCAACAGGATAATAGAAAGGTGCATTTTCTGCAGGACCAGACCCGGCTGCAGTTGAAGTTCATCAGAACTGAAGTTAGTCCATGAAGATCATTTTTACATAGAACTATCTCATGAGTAATGTAAAGAAGCAGGCTGCACACTGTAATATTATAGTTATGGCAACTATGATTAGAAATAAAACCTGTAAGGAAAAGGAAATTCAGAATACAATAGCGTGTGAAATAAAAGGGAGGAGAAAAAGCAGAATTTTTTTATTGTGTTGGAACTGCGTGAAATCATAAAATGAGAAATGAAAATAGTCATCTTGTAAAAGACAATTTCAAAACTTTGCACTCGTACATTTTCAAATAGAGGTGACAAGAAGTTATCACTAAAGGCTTAAATGTTATATTCCCCGTTTGGTGAGCATATGGTGGGACACATGAACAGAATTTTTTTCTACCACCATTTGAATACGGACGAGAACATTTTGACCATATCTTTACCATTCTTTTCTTTCCCAACCTTTCTCCTCCACAAAAACACCCCTCTAGTGAACCGAACCAGTTATAATTATTCCTAGTAGTAACTATAGTGGCTCCAGTGTTTCACAAGTACAATTTTGGAGTTAGGCAACTTCTAAAGTATTTACAACACAACAGTCACCTTCATTTTCAAGATGTTCAAGAACAGGGACTTAAAAAACACAACTGCATAACCTGCCACACTTCTGGATCAAATATAGTAAGCCCACCCTTTCAAGTAAATGAATCATAAATTGGCAAACAATAAAAAACAGAAGAATTCATGTTTAGTCGCTGTACCCATATTGTTATAAGGTTGCTCTAAATGTGCATGATTCCACTCCTGATCTTGTTCATTCTCAAACATTTGAGGCGTGTTTAAAAAATTTCTATGCTCCATAACCATATACGTTTGTAGCCAATCTAGATTATGTAACCACAACCTGCAGGACAGAGAAGCATCTGAATAATAAGGTACAAACAACAAAATTCCTCAAGCATACACATTGTGGACGTACTTCGATGCCCCCAAATGGTTATTAGCAGGTCATCAACGGATAATAATTTCTTCAACAGCACTCAGCCAATATGCTAAAGAAACAGGACAAAAACTAGGAAGAAAAGAGAGATAAAAGTATAAGAAATACTCCACAAGTTCCCCCTAATATCAGACTTAAATATGAGATAAACAATTTTATTATCTACTCTCCTCGGTGATTCATGTGCCTGTCAAAAATTCCTGAGCAAATTTATGTTTCAAATTAATTTGGTAGAGAGTTGTTTTCACCAGGAAATTTCCATTCACAATGTGAAATAAAGAACTTGTTATCAGGTAATTCAACAAAAGAAAATGGATTGAAGAGGAAAATATTTTTTTTAGGTCTTAGAATGGGGAAAGAGGAAGGTAAGGTTCTTGCAAATTAAATTTGCTCCCACTTCAACTTTATTTCAACAATTGCAAGCTTTCCACATTAAAGCTGCATCAGACATTACACTTCATATTTCAGTAATTCAAGGTATAGCTACCATGGCGATAGAAGATGCATTAATACGTCCATGAAAAGAGTTGTTCAACGAAATCCTCAAGATTTCAACTACTTTCCCATCAAAAGTTTTGAAATTCGTTTGTCTTTATGAGAAGTCTATAAACTAATATAAGCAAATCAACAATGAAAGAGAGAGAAAGTTGGTCTCTATTGAAAAGTAGGGGTTTCTGGAAAAAAAAGTTATCACCAATTTGCAGCTTTAAATAACAACAGATTTTAGTTCAACCATAATAAATCAGTAAATGCAAAAGCAAAGTATGATATTACCACATCTGATTTATTCTATTATCTTACAGACTTTTCCATAACTACTTAGCTTAGTATCCTTGTATACATAAGAATAAGAAGCTGGATTCTCAAAGATTACCTGGAAGTGGAACGTAAAATCTCACTGGACTTGTAACTAGAAGGTTATGGTAATGATGTATGGACCTTTATGCAGCCAAGAACAAAGTAAAATACTTGTGCCCACACCAGAGAAGAACAATCAGACAAATGTGGCTTGAAAACTTTGGAGAAGTGGAAGACTGATGGATTGGCAATTATTTCAAGATCAAGAGTCATTTAAAACAAACAAAATGTGGGAAGTTTTTATAACATGTAACATGATCTAACATTCATGGGGATAAAACTTTGTATAGAGGTGAAAATGTACTTCCACTTTCCCCATAAACAATTAGTAAAGGAAGACTGAAGAATACTATAGGACAGGAGATAAAGAACATTGATTTTAAAAAGTAGAGTGTTTTGAATTATTTATACTTTCTCTTCCTTTCTTAAGCCTGATTTCTTTTACAAAAAAGGAATTTCGCTACAGATATCAAGGAGGTGCTATTAATGAAGATCTTCCAATTTCTCATCAATAAAGGTTAACCTACTTCTGGAATCTAGCCTTGGATGTTTGTCCTCATCAATTGTATCTTTATCTCCAACTAGGCATATATACTGCCATCATAAAGCTTACGCAACATTATTAGCTATAAATATTCATCATAGAAGAATGCAATACCTGACATATATACTGACTTATGAAGAACAAATTACTTTAACATGATCCTGGGAATTGGATACTTCATCAAGTTCATATGCAAGGTAAAAATCCAGGACCAAAAATTCAACAAGAGATATATCACATTTAGGTTTCTTGTCCACACAAAATGGAAGCCATAGACAATGGCTTGCCGGCCCCACGTTTGATCTAATTGAACAGATTCATTTTCGAAGACTGAAAAGGATAAAAAATATCAACAACAATATATCCAATACAAACTCCCTCAAGATAGATGCATAAGATACTTATTCAAGATACACAATCAATAAAATCTCAATACTATACATCAATGTACAACAGTACAAGTTCCAGATATCCAGTTATCTCTGACAAATTACTAGACAAATAGAACAGCTAATGACAGACATTCAGTGAATTGCGTCATTTTGTATAATTGCAAGTTCCACGTTAACCAGAAATCAAGCTCAAATCTGAAACACAATCTTGGATGCATTTGATATTTGAGCTTTAAACATGGACAGGGTAGGTATATGTCTACCCTAAATAAATACAAGGGATTCTGGAGAGGGCAGAAGCATCAGATACAACCTCATGAAGGCCATTTGGAAACATCTCAGGAGAAGATGCCTAAAAAGCAAATGGGCTATCACAGTGTCCAAGTGTTAAGCACTCTTTAATCGAGCCGCAGAAAACTTCGTCAGCAGAAAAGTTAAAATCACTCAAGAATTCAGCCTCCTGTCAAGCAAACCCAAATGTCTCCCATCTCGCCAAGAAGAATAAGTACCATTTTTGGCACTATGAGAAAAAGGAGTGTCATGCAACTTTCTCATCCCTGCGGAAAATCTATATTAACCTGAAGGAATCGGGCATTGAACAACTTAAGTTAAGCATCACAAACTCGATGCCTTTAACTATTCCCCCACCTGGTCTTCTATTAGTAACTTACAACCTCCTAGAGATCATAATGAAGAGGTAACTGCTACATTGGTCTGTGATAGCTAATGGAACAATTACATTTGCTTGCAACCCACACTTATGCCTACTGCCGTGATCAAATAGCATCACCATCGTAAACAATAGATTTCTCACCATTTTGATTCAGCCCCAATATTTCTAAAAATTATGTACTTAAGCAGCTTACACCCCCATGAATAAGGATTCATTACGAGATCCAACATTACAAAGTACTTGGGAATTCTACCTCAACATAGCCAAGTAAAAGTGGCAAATAGTTTGTTAGAACTTTTGAAACCCATGGGAATATAATTCTAACCAACTCCCAATTTCCTAACCATGGTCAGGAAAATCACTAGAGATTTCTTTTATCCTAATGGCCCACTCAGCCTCCTGGTATAACCTCACAATAGTTAGCCTCAATTCCATATCACAGGATGACCCAAAACAAATGAACTTCCAAAGAAAGAAGCCTAAATAATTCCTGAACGTGGAAGTGGAATCATTAGTACCATGTAACCCGCTCCCCACAGTGAAGACTCACTTATATAACTCCACAACACATGGAGCTCTATCCTGAAGAGGTATAGGATCTAATTTCAAATCTGTTCTTCAGTAGCCACTGGACCCTACAATGCCTGCAACACCATTTGCAATTTAGAAAATATGTATAACCATTTCCCTAACTGATAGTTGGACATGTAAAGAGAAGCTACAAACATCAGGACGTTTAGGGAAAGAATTATCAAACCTTCTCAACAGCAACTCTAATGATTCCCGAAGTTTAAAGACGTACACATCAAATAGCCCCGAACCTGCATAAAAAAAGCCATCTAAACCTACTTGATGCTAAAGTAATCCAAGTAATCTATGACCTATGGCACTAAGAAAACGAACCCCCTCCAACAGGCAGCTACATCAAATACCACGAAGTTTTAATGCAGATTAAGGCCTACAATTTTCTTATCTTCTCCAATAATCATGTATGACATGCGATTTCCAGACTTTTTACAGGAAATTTTATTAAAACAAGAAAATTCACGAATTAAATAAATCATAAGGGAATTGAACGGGGCTAAGAAGAGTAACACAAAATATTATATTTAGTCAAAGAATCTACCAAAATATAAAACCCAATCATTAACAACAAATTTAAGGTTAAGAGATGGATAATGAGCACCAAACCGGACGTCAGCAAGCAAAAATCCAAATAGAAACAAACGGTCAAACAAACCATAATGCACAAAAAAAGCTAAAACCCGAGCATCAGAAACCATGGAACAAAGGATCAAGAGAAAAACCAGCAAACAAATCAAGCGAAAGATGATCAACCTCAACAAAAAGTAGGCATGATCAAACAAAGATAAAAACACACGTAACTCTCTGCGTACGGTAAAATTCATCAAACAAGTTGATGATCGGCCGTAAAACGTACCTCGGTGAAGAGGTTGATGACTAAGATGATGGCGACGGAGCAACAGCTGACAGCTAAAACGGCATATTGTAGAGAGAAAGTTAGAGTGAGAAAGGGAGGAGAGAAATAAAGTGGTTTGGTGTGTCTGGCTTCGTTTCGCAGAAATAAGAGGAGGCGAAAAATGGCTGGTTTGCCAAACAGCCACCGGCTACCGGCACCACCCGTATTAATATCTTTTTAAAACTTTTATTAATACTGCTATGTTATTTATATAATTGGTTATGCTATTTATTTTATTTTGTTTGATACGGTACCGGGACAAGCCCGTGTGACGGTTGCCTTCCTGGTTGTTTAGAAGGTTGAGCTTTACGCTACCACGTAATTTGTTAGTTTAAAAGGTTTAATTATATTTAATTATTATAAAATTAGTTAAAATTTTAATAAAATGAAAGATTTTAAAATATGAGTAAACGAAATTATTATTACATATTTAAGAATTTAAAGTTTAGTAATAAGAGTTATTAAAATAAATTTAATATAAAAATTAAAAATTAAACTAAAAATATACACGGTTAAATATTTTTTCACTGAACCGACCTAACAAGTTAAGTTTTTAATCACTAAAATAAATTATGAATATTATATTTTGTTATATTATTAAAATGTGTTTAAATTACTTGTCTTTTAGGAGTAGTTGAGTTGGTGGAGTAGAAGGGTATGGAGCCAAAAGGTCCTGTGATTAATTCCTTCAACTTACGTTCTCTCGTTCGAATCTGTCGCACGTGGCTTACTTAGTACGGAGTACCCGATTGACCTGATTTGTAGGTTATTACGTCAATTTGGAGATTTACCCAGCACACATCCAAAAGATAGCGACTGCGGGTTGCTTCGTTTCTAAAAAATTTACTTATTTATTTTTAATAAAAATTACTTATTTTTTTAATTTACTAATTTTCCTAATATATCAAATAGGTAACTTTTTCAAATATTATATAAGCATTATAGGAAGTCATGACAAGAATATTTGTGACCTAGTGGAAGAAAAAATGATACATGGGGATCATTTAGGAAAGTTCTCTTTCATACTTGATAGTTGAAAGGTGCTTCAAAATCTATATACTTCAATAAACGCAACTTTTCACATAATTTCTCTGATTTAAAAAAATAAAAAGTTTTATTAAATGGCCTGATTGATTTAATTATTTAATATACAAAAAAATTATCCAAAATAAATATCCTAATTAATACAAATAAATAAACAATACAATTATGTAAATTACAAGAGCAAAGTATAAATAAAGAAAATAATAACTTATTTTAATATATAAAATAAAATAAAATTATTTTTGCTCTCTTTTATTCTTATTCTATTTTTACCTTTTTTCTTTATTAATTCTTATTCTCTTCAAAATTTATAACACCCTGTATTTTTATTTATTTCTATTATTATTATTACACTTATTTATTTATTTTTCTCTTCATGCGGGTCATTTGAAAATAACATCTCTACTAGATAGAGGTAAAATAACGTACTGCTAAATCTCTTTAGATCACTCATGTTGGATGTTGTTGTTATTGTTAAAAATTTGTAACACATTATAACCTTAATTATGTAGATACGAGAGTAGAGGGGCATGAGGTTAATAGATTATGCGTTTAAATCATCATATTTACGTTCTTTCAATCAAGTCTGTCGTACAAAGGTTATCAAATACTTAATTGACATGATTTGCAGGCTATTGCATCAATCTAAAAATTCATCCAGTACATATCCAAAGAGTAACACTTGCGAATTTCTCTGTTTAAAAAAAGTTAAATATTTATAAAAGATTAGGAATAAAGTTAATAATATATTCTCGTTTTATAAAATAAATAATGGTTATAATTTTAAAATTATAATAAAATATTAACACATGGATCTAGTTGCGAGTG
>JANKYE010000006.1:3001006-3013217 GCA_032467995.1 Erythroxylum dillonii | reverse complement strand
TGCAATTGATGTTACGTAACCAGGTTATTTTGTATTAGTTGGGTCTTTTGTAGTTGTGATGTGAACAATATTTTGTACTGTTAACCTGGTTATTTTGCATCAATTAAAGGCTTTTGGTTAAGGTATTGTGTATATGACAGATATTTTACATCATTTGGCCTTATCAGAGCAATGTAAATTGTATTAAACTATGTTACTTGATTTTACTATAGCAATGGAATGGTGGATATTATGATTATGTTGATGAATTGTACAACATTTTTTATTATTAAACTATATTTTGAGAATTTTACGTAACTAATGATACGTTGATGCAAGAAAATGCTGGAGTATTTTTTCTTCAAGAACTATTGAAAATGAAATGCTGCAATATACTTGATTTTAAACATTTTATAATTATAAATAGGGTGTATAAAATATAATTAAATAAAATATATTAAAAATTTGATATAAACAAAAAATTTAACAAATTTTTATTTTTAAAGATTTTTAACAAACCAACCACCATCAAAGGTAATGGTAATCATTCATTCATCTTAACTAACCATCATTATTATAATGATTATATCCATTCCCATTCCTCACTATATTCATTCCCATTCCTATTCCCATTCCTATTCCCATTACCCTATGGAACCAAGCGCCCCCTTAGTCTAACAAAAAACTTAGATATCTTTTATATTGAAGATGTCAATATGGCCCGGTCCGTACACTATCATTATGGGAATCCTGACTCATGAGGGTGAAACAAACAGTAAAGAGTGAGAATGCATTGAACCATTGACGAGAGGAAGAGAGAGAGAATAAAAAGGAAATACTGTTACTACCGCATAGAGTTTGGTGTAACCTCTAACGAACGACTAACTTGTCCGGCGTCGTCTTGGAGAGTTGACACTGCTGCATTTCTTAGCAAAACCCAAACCTTTCAGGAAAAGAGAGAAGCCCAACGTCACTAAAGATAAAGAGCTCAGAAGAAGATGAGCGTGATCGACATTCTCACCAGAGTGGACGCGATTTGCCGGAAGTATGACAAATACGACGTTGAAAAGCACAAGGATCATAATGTCTCCGGAGACGACGGGTTTGCTCGCCTCTACGAGGACGTCGAGTCCGATATCGAAGCCGCTCTTCGGGTTAGATTCTTTTTCTACTTGTTTTTGGAATCTGCTTGATTAAATGTGTGCTTCTAGCAGCGAAAACTGTGGAAGTCTACTACTTGGTGTGGACTTCGTTGAGTGAAGCTTGAGAGTTATAAGTTTGGCTTCTTTTGTAGTTTTTAATGATTTTATTGTCAATTTAGTGATGTTTTCTAGTGATGTGATTTACAGAAAGCGGAGCTTGCTTCGAGGGAGAAAAATAAGGCGTCGGCAGTGGCTTTGAACACGGAGATTCGTCGAACCAAGGCCAAATTACTAGAGGAAGTTCCTAAGTTGCAGAGATTAGCAGTAAATAAGGTTTTCACGTTGTTTTTGAATGGTTTTATTGAGTTAATTATTTGTAGTGTTATTAGATCCATGAAATGCACTCCGAAATTTCACTTGATTGTGGAGAATTCTGATCTATGATAGGAGGCATCGTTTGGAATTGATTTTTGATGGATTTTGTTGATTCTGAGAATGGCCTTTGATCTAGATGAAAAAAAGGCGTCATTTGTAATCAATTGTGCAATTATGATGGATACTTTGGATCACTATACGATTCAAGGGCACTTTCAAAATATGGGGGAAGTTAAGAAGAAGCTTGGCTAAAGACCCAAGTTGATATTTTTTTCTTCTGAAATTTTGGTCGAGATGGTGATGGGCTGCAGTGGTTACCGCGCATTTGGAAATGATGCTTTATCTTGTCTTCTTAGACATTAAATTGAAACTCTGGATTGTTTTCACGTATGCGTTTATATTTGATGTCCAAGGAAGGGATGAAAATTTGTTTTTTGTGCTTGCCTCTTGTACAGCTGAAACTTCACGAGATTGTTAGTTTCTTCCCTCCGTCTTCTGAAATCTACTTTTGAGCTCTTAAATTGACTAATTTGGGCCTTGTGCAATATGATGATCATAATCAATTGGCAGGTTAAGGGACTTTCAACAGAAGAACTTGCTGCCCGCAGTGATATTGTCCTTGCATTGCCAGACAGGATTCACGCCGTTCCAGATGGAGCTGTAATGACCTTAGAAATGATTCTTTGTGATGGTTCCATTACTGGCGTCAAGCCTTGGAATTTATGGGACTCTATCTCTTACCTGCTTGTCTTGGTCAATAGATGGTTAATTTGATAATGAATACTTTCAAGAAAGGGAGCAGTCATGCCAATTTAGGAAGGAGTATGAAATGTGTCTAGTAAAGAAGGCAAGTCTCCTCTTAAATTGGAAGGTTCTTTTTGGTTCTTAGCGCTATTATCTAAAGGATGTTAGATTGCATGTTCATTATCTAACAACTGGTTTCAGTTATGAATATTGTAATTTTTAGTTTCTTGCAGGATCAAGGCTTCGATATGATTTGTGAAGGCTTAGATACTCTAAAAAACGTGGCTCGTAACATGAATGAGGTAATCTTTTGACCTCTTGGTCTCTCATGTATATTTGTATGTGTTTGCTTGTGATGTATGCATAGGGATACGAACATACATATATAATTTTGGGTGAACAATGATTGATTTATATTTATTTCATGTTAACTCTTTACGGATATCTGCAGGTGTTGGATAGGCAAGTTCCTTTGATGGACAAAATTGATACTAAGGTGAGAAGCATGTTCATCAACCTTTTTTATTCCACTTAACTTTATTAGAGATCATGTTAACAATTTTTTATACATACTGCAGGTTGACAAGGTAACATCTGATCTCAAGAATACTAATGTTAAACTTAAAGATACTATTAACTAGGTGATCAAGCTAAAAATTAACCAAAAATATTGTAATCCATCATTCTTGGGGATGCTAATTTGCTGATAGCTTTTGTAGATTGAATTACTTTTGTTCTTTGTAGTTGCGATCTAGTCGAAATTTTTTCATCGACATTATATTGATTTGCATAATTCTGGGAATTGCTGCCTACTTGTACAAGTATGTTCCCATTACTTCTATAAATGGCTGTTAAACATGCAGTTATCAGTATCCTTTCTTAATTTTAGTTTGGAAAAATATTTTTTTGATTGATTTCCTTGCTAAAAAAAAGCATTAAGTTTACTGGATATTGTAGATGGAAATCATTAACATATTCTTGTAGGGGCTACTTGTTAGTTTTTTATGAAACCTTTGAAAAAGGGAACTTTAATATTTACCTGCAGAGCTTTTTTAGTAAACTGATGGCTTCCTTATAATTGTTTTGTTGATATGTTTCAGTGACGAACACTGAAGTATGGAAGTTCTAGCTCAATAATTCTTGAAAAGTTGAGGCATTCTTGTCCCTTCGGAACACTTGGTCAAAAGGCTACGGAGATAACTAAAATTATTCAAGTACGTGGTATTGTTAGACCACATATATCGAGAAAGGTTTTTCTCACTGTGACTCCTAGGCTGGTGAAATATTTCACCAATAAATCTCAAGGAAGCTGTATCATTGGTTTCTAGCCTATATACTTTTCAGGTGGCTAATAGAGTAGATTTTCATAAGAAGGCAAAGGTAGCTTAGATTTTAGTTATGCTAGCTGAGACACAAACCTTTCTTCTCTTTACGGGTATTAATTCTCAAGGCCTGTCTTTTAGAAATCCAAACTGACCATCCCTTCCACTTATAACTTACACCTCAAGTAGGATTTATAGTCTAAGACTTTTTTATACACATGATCCTTATAAAGAGGCAAGTGTAAAGCATACTTGTCTTTCTGTGTGACTGTAACTACATTATTCAAGAATAAAGCTTTTAGGAGAAAAAACTTAGAAGAAAGCTGTAAGATAGAAAACACATTTCATATTATTGACGGAACTAGGTGTTAATCTGGTTAGATTACAAAGGAAGGGAAGCTTGGCTTTTATAGGCCAAGCAAAGGAGAACAAGATAAACAACTTTTACATGACGACCCTACATAATACAATAATGTAAACTAAAATACAAAAGTGCATAATGAAAGTAAAAATTATTACTTGAGGAGATCTCATGACTACCATACACAGACACAAACAAACACGAAAAGATCAAGAAATAATTGTGAGAAATTACTAAAAACAAATATATATACAAAAGACCAATTAAAAGCAAAAACAAAACTGAATTACATCACTCCTTGGCAATGACGTCAAAATTCTTAATGCGCCTCTCGTTAGAAATTATTAATCGTTGGTGCTAATTTTCCTTTATGTTGTATCTTATCAAAATAAGCTCTTAATTAGATTTAGCTATTAAACAACCTAGAATAAGCTTTCTATATTTAGTATAACCACATTATGAACTAGGAAAACAAGTTATAACTAACAACCACACAAGCTTGGGTCGTTTAACCTATGCTATGTTATCTCTAATGATTCACAACCATTAGTTTACCACCAAAATCAAAGATACAACTATTACATGTTGCATTCTAGATTTTGACAATGAGTTTATACATAAAGGATCTATTAAAAGAGTTCAAATCATTCTTACACGATTACCCAAAACATTAAGCAAATAATAACATAACAATTTCTAGAGAGGGAGAATCAACAGTACAAGATGAAGAGATGCCCAAATGTGTTGTTCGACTTTGATTTTCCTTTCTAATCGGAGTGAAAAAGGCTAGCTCTCCATAGATCTAAAAGAGGTTAAACGCTTCATACCTTGTTTAGTTGCTTGAATGTCTATTGATATTAAAATTAGGGTTCTGGGAGATACACAATTAGTTAAACAACTGTGTAATTAACCATGTGTGTAAATTTTTTTCCAATTCATGTTTATAGAGGAATGAATTGCACAAAAGAGTTCAAAATAACTATAACTGGAGATATTATGTGATTAATTTGTAGTCAAAATATACAATTGAAGTGGGTAAGCCAAAAAAGAAGGTTTAATCAAGATAATTCTCAGTTCTTGACTGTTTTTATTTGTACGATTAGAAAATGATAACTCCTTTAATAGTTTTCACCCCTAGCCTCTGAGGAACTGCTTGTGGCTACTCAAGAAATTAGGTATGTGAAGTTTTGTTTGCTTGCTCTCCCTAAGCTCTTGGAATTAAGAGGTCGTGCAAAGACACGAATTGGGGTAAAATTTTACATACATGGTTAGCTACATGCCTATGTAACTAACCGCGTATCTCGCAAAACCTTAATTTTTGCTATAAAAGGATATTCAAGCGGCCAAACAAAGGAGGAAGGGTTATAGAAGCATGAAAGTAGGTAGAACTCTCACTTCTTTGAGATCTATGAGGACCTAACCTTCTTCCTTCTTGCTATAAAAGGATGTGAGATCTATGAGATTTTGACGGTAAAGAAGGACATTGAAAAGTTCAATTTCTACCTCAACCTTTATCACTTTGTGATTGAAATGGACAATATATCTTTTCTAAAGATCCTTCAGCCTCATAAGAAGATATTGCCTGACAACCAGTTACTTCGTTAGAAAGATTGATTCTCTCGCTATAAATTCACCAAATGTGCTAGCTGATTTCCTCTCACGACCCAAAAAGCAAATCCAACTTCTTACTTCCATCCTAGAAAAACCAATTCCTCCCTCCATTTTTCCAATTATGGACTTCCCACTTTAAACCAGAATTAAGAAATCTTTTCCTCCAATAACCCGAAACCCTTCGCAAACTCTTGATGAAACTGCTATCCTTCTATGGAAAAGTCTTTGTTATCAACATCATCTTGTTCTTATCACCTTGACCATTCCTCTTCATCTACATCACTTTGACAACTTAACACCATATCAGACTCTACACCATATCAATGACTCTCTTACTGAGCCCACTATGTAGCATCTTTGGGCTTTATTTGCCCTCTATGCATGTCCCATTGCTTTATCTCCTCTACATGGTTACTAGCATTTATGCAATTGTGCCAATGCTAGTTCTCTATTGTGGACGTACTTGAAATGGTGCCAACCATTGGCCAAGTGGCGTATCCAATTAGGTTAGATACTCAACACATACCAATTATGAAGTATTCCCTTGGCTGAACAGAAAGCATATTCTATCTTTATTGTTCCCCATCCTTATAGCATGACTGAAAATGGTTATGTTTACACCATTAATCATTTTCAAATCTAGAGGACCTTTATTGACTGGCCAAAAAAACCAGAAAGATTTGATGCGTGATCTTTATCACTTTTTAGATCACCTTAATCATCATCCCAAATTCAATAAACCTACTACTTGCACATCTCTGGGTCCATACCTTGGAGATTTGGCCCTACCAGAGCCCATTTCACCTACTATTGGATATTGGTCTTCAGTTGACCAATTTGCTCACATAGGTTTTAGCGTCATGGGAGGAGAACTACTATGTCCCACCTGGTTTTGAGCCTAAAAAGACTTTTGAAGTTGGAGAAACCTCCATTGCTCATAAGCCCAAAGAATAGCCCAAACTTCCGGACTATTTCCAAGACGCCCAAGAACCATTTCATAAAAGAAATAGAAAAATTGGATAATGATATGTCTATTTTTGATGATGATAGTAGGATCTTTATCTACACCAACTTGTTGAGAGATTCCTCCTTATCACTAAGGAGTAAGGAATAATATTGGGACCTAGTGTTTTCCAATAGTTTTTACTTTCATTATGCACTTTTGTATTTTGTTTACATTATTGTACTATATAGGGTCATCATTTAAAAGTTGTGTATCTTGTTCTCGCTTGCTTGGCCTATAAAAGCAAGGCCTCTCTTCTTTTATAATCAAACTCTATTAACACCTAGTTCCATCAATAATATGAAGTGTGTTTATCTTACGACTTCCTTCTAAATTTTCTCCCTCCTAAAAGCTTGATTTTTGAATAATGTAGTTACAGTCAAACAGAAAGGCAAGTATGTTCTACACTTGCCTCTTTATAAGGATCTCGTGCATTAGAAGTCTTGGACTATAAATCCTATTTTAGGTCCAAGTTATATAGGGAAGGATTTGTTAATTTAGATTTCTAAAAGATAGCTTGAGAATTGATGTTCTTAAAGAGAAAAAGGGCTTGTGTCTTGACTAAGCATAACTGGACTCTAAGCTAATCTTTGTTTATCTTTTACCTCTTATGAAAATTTGCTTTATTAATCACTCAAAGAGTATATAGGTTGGAAACTTATGATGCAGCTCCCTTTAAGGCTTATCGGTGAAATATTCTACTAGCCTAAGAGCCACAATGGAAAGTGCCTTTCTCGATTTATGTGGTCTAACAATACCATATACTTGAATAGTTTCAGTTATCCCTATAGTCCTTTGACAAGAAGTGATAATGTTTTTTTAATCGAGAAAGTTGATTTCACCTCATTAGATTTCATAAAGTTCTGATCATCCTATCATCAGAGTGTGTTCTGTTACGATTACAATATTGTTTGACATTTTAGTTTATTTCTAAAGTGGATAAATAAACAATTTTGATGTGGGTATTTGAGAGCTACACTGATGTTGTATTGTTATAGTTTTGATGTTTGAACAGTAAAACCAACTATCATGCTAGCAACTGCTTTATTATACCGCAAATCCTTTGTGCCTTCTTATGAGCAGTAGTTGCATATGGCATTCAAATAATTAGATACAGAGATTGGAATATTTAATTGAGCACTAGGGTGGTGTTGGCGTAATTGTCTGTCGTGAATTGTACACACAATCAAACCCATAAATATGTAAACTCAGGAGCTAATTAAATATCTCGTCCTCATTTCTTGAAGAGTTTTCACTTGTTAGTCTCTAGCCTTCAATTATGTGAGGAAATTCTTGCATCTTCAGAATCTTCCCCAAGAAATTGGATTTTTGGTAACTATGAAAGCATAGGATAGCTGTTTCATATTTCAAGGAAAAGTTTCTTTCTTTTGGTCTACTGCTGGAAGGACACCTGACTGAGCCTGTTTTGCTTGTAGTGTTTTGAGGAAGTGAACGAGAAAACATATATTCGGGATGTGGTGTTGTTGGCTTGTTTCAGGTGTAATCACATGTTTTGATAATTTTTGTAATGTGTTATAATTTAATAAGTGGAGAATACAAATTCAAAAAGTTTGCATGCTAGGCATTTGATGTATGGCTTCCATGCATTAATGCACATCTTCATATGTGTATAGTGTATACCAAAAAGAAGGAAATAGGATAACTAAAATTTTGATGTTCCTTTCATACAAACCTTTAGTATCAATTTAGTTAATGTTGCAATACACAAGAGATGAAATGTCTTAGTAGATGCTTCATAGTTGATGGAACGGCCGATGAGACTGTTTAGCCTGTAACTATCATGCCCTCTACTTGCTTCCATCTATATGATTGTAGTAAGGGGAGGCAAAATAGCTAGGATCTGAGGCCACCTGAGGTCAATGGATAAATTCTGTTTTGACTGAGATTTGGGTTGATTTAAAAATCAAAATCACATTTGGCCTGACACAACTTTTGTCAAAATGAGTGAAATAAAAAGGAGAATCTTGTTGGTCGTTGACTCTTCCTAATTGTCTCTAATAAATCCCAAGTCTGGTCTTTTACTTAATTGTCTCTAATAGATCTGTAAAGCTCATCGCCACTATTGATGTCGTTGCTGCTATCATTATACAATCTATCTAGTTGCTTTCTGTTGCTGAGGGCCTGCTCTCGCATCTTGCGCGGGATTTTGCAAACAAGAGGGTCAAAAGTTACGAAATTTTGCTTCAATTACAGCTTGCAGGAATAATATCTAGTCCAAGTTCATCTTCTCAAGTAGTTGGATTTCATCCTAAAGGACTTGGAATAGTTTAGTACCATCCAAGTAGCAATGTTGTTTACAGTGAGTCTGAATTAAGGTATATTAAGAACCTTCTTTAGCATGGTTTCTTTATGGTAAGTGTTGTCAATGTGCATGTTGGGGGTGCCTAACTTTACCATAAAAGCTCGATTGATTTCATGCTTCCAATATTTTAGATGTTTATAATTGTTTAAAATGGGTGGACTAACCCTTCAATAAAATCTAACACAATAGAAAATTTCAATATAAAGAATGATCATATAATAAGTGAATAAACAATTTAGACATCACTTCTAATTGTGTTATAGAAAGTTTCAATCTTTATGAACTGTGTTAAGAAGACAGGTATTTCGTATCTTATACATTATACAAAGTTTTGGCACATATTTATATTGGTATAGGAACAACTAATTTACATAATAATCCCCGCTAATCAAGCATAAAGATGCCCAAATTGATGCAAATATATAATTCACTAAAACTCTAGTTGGAGCCTTTGTGAAAATATCTCCATATTATTCTCCGGTTTTGACATATCTCATAGAAATCAAGTTTTGTTGTACTTTTTTACTAATAAAGTTACAATCTATCTCAATATGTTTAGTTCATTCATGGAATACGAGATTAGAAGTAATATACAGTGTTGCTTGATTACCACACAACTACTATGCTAGTTATGAGGTTTTAAAACCAATTTCTGTTAGGAGCTGGTATCCATACGATCTCCCATTATGATTGTAGAATAGTCCTATATTTAGACTTTGCACTAGATTTGGATGCAGCATGTTTCTTCTTACTTTTCCATGAGACTAAGTTTCCTCCAACGAAGACATAATAACTAGTAGTTGATCTTCGATCAATTTTAGGGTCTGCCTAATTAGCATCTGAGAAACATTTTGTACGAGTATGTCTATGATATTTAAATAGAATCCCTAGACCAGGAGCTCCCTTCAGGTGACTTAATATTTGTTTTATAACTGCCCAAGGAGGAGTGGATGGAGAAGACATAATTGATTTAAATCACCAACAAAATATGTAACTTCAGGGTGAGTTATTTTGAGATAATTGAATTCCCCAACCAATCTCCTATATTTCTCTGGATCTTTAAACAATTATCCATATTTGAGGAGTTGTATATTTGGAATCAATGGAGCATTACATGGCTTAGCCTTCTCTTTCTAACCTCAGTTATTAGATTAAGTACATACTTCCTTTGTGATAGGAGAATGCCTTTCTTGCTTCTTGTCACTTCGACCCCTAGAAAATATTTCAAAGCCCCTAATCCTTTGTATGAAATTGACTATGAAGGAAGGATTTTAAGGATGAAATGCGTATAGTGTCACTTATAGTAATATTGTCATCTACGTACGCAACAAGGAGAATGATACCGATGCAAAATGTTTATAGAATGCTGAGTGATCAGAATTGCTCTTCTTCATGCCAAACTTTTCCATTGCCCGACTAAAATTTCCAAACCAAGCATGAGGACTTTGTTTTAAACCGTATAGAGACTTTCAAAGATGACATATTTTCTTGTTCTCCCCTTGAGCAATAAATCCAGGTGATTGCTCCATATACAGTTGCTCTTGAAGATCTCCATGTAAGAAAGCATTCTTAATATCCAATTGATGTAGGGTTTAATCGTGAGTGGCTACTAAAGAAATGAATAGACAAATAAAGGTCAATTTGGCAACAAGAGAGAAAGCATCAGAATAATCCACACCATTAGTCTGAGCATAGCTTTTGGTTACAAGTTGTGCTTTAAGTCGAACAATAGATCCATCATAATTGATTTTAATAGCAAATACCCACTTATCTAATGGCCTTCTTGATAAAGCAAACACACCCAAGAGAGAGGGGGGAGTTGAATTGAGTGTAAAGATAAAATTTGCAAGGTACTTAAAATTGATAATATCTTCCTAAGCAAAATAAGTCTATAAATAGAAGGGTTCTATCAACCTTAAAAAAAATCCTGTTAACATTGAAAACAAAAGGATCTTATTAATCGAAAGGAGCTTGTTAACGCTTAAAAGAAAAGGAGCCTACTAATTGATAGGAGTTTGCTAGCGCTCAAAAAGAAAGGGAACTATTAATTGATAGGAGCCTATTAATGCTCAAAATGAAAGAAACATATTAATCGATAGGAGTCTGTTAACGCTTAAAACAAGAGGAGCCTTTTGCGATATAAAAACATTAGGAGCCTATTGTAAAACCGAAGGGGCCTCGCACAAGTTTGAAAACACAAACATCGTAATGCGAAAATTTAAAGGTTAAGAGAGAGAGTGTATCACAATCGATTTATACTGATTTAACTTATAACGAAGCCTAAGTTTAGTCCCATGCATTCAAACTTGAGTATTTCATTATAAAATCCAAGTAGCAAATTTTCATGAGCCTCTCCAAGCTCACAAGCACATATTTTTCAAAGTTCTTCAACCTTCCATACTCGTAATGTTTAACAAACCTCTACATCCTCACAGCAAGAAAAGTATAAAGGATTTAACAATCTCTTTCAATAGAGTGATTTCATTTTCTAAGGCACAAGGAGTTTGATATAATTTCCAAGAATATTAATGCTGCTAAGGTATTTTGCAAGTCTCTATTTTCCACAAATGTAGTGTTCTTCCTTAAGTAGATATTTTCTTCAATTAGTCGTTGCTTAATTTTTCATATCAACTTTACTGAAATCTTCGATATTCAAACGTTAAAATAAATGTTCTATCAAGGCTTCTGGAGCTAATTATTCGAATTAGTAAGATCCTTCTGAAGGTCATGAAATCATTTCTAATTAGGTAAGTTTATAGAGAAGGTTCCTGCAAGAAAGGAAACAATTATCCTATGATTTTATTTCCTTTTAAGAATTATATCATTGTTTATATAAGAAAATAAACCCAATTTGAATTTTGAAATATTATAAAGTTATCATTAAAATTGTTAAACATAAACCTTGAGCTAACAATTTCCATTAGGTAAGTTCACTAAGTCCCACGGACCATTAGCATCTAAAGCATCATCTCCTTTATCATAGCAATATGCCAACTAGGATGAGATAAAGCTTGAAGTTTTTTTCAGGAGGGTCACAAAATCAAGTGATACAATAAAGGAACAAGAAGAGGAAGACAAAGGATTATAAGAGACAAAAGAGGAAATAGGATAAGTAAATTGACATTTACCTTTGAAAAGAGAAAATAGAAGTTTTGGATCATGTTGTGGGATTTGATGACGAAGAAAAGATAGGCAACAAACTTGTATTAGGATCAAAGTTGTGAATACCGTATCGGGCTTGGTATCGGATTGAGCTCTAGAACAGAACTGTACCAGTTTCAGTCGGTACTGGGTACCATTTCGGAGAATTTTTTAAAATTATGAAATAGTCCTTAAACTTTTTAAAAATTG
>JANKYE010000006.1:2863859-2875157 GCA_032467995.1 Erythroxylum dillonii | reverse complement strand
ATTATATATTATTATATTTTTGTGAATTTGAAGTTAATGTTTTCCTTCTTTAAAATGTAAATAAATTGGAAAATGAAAATTTCATTTTTATTCTATATTGGGCCATCAAGAGCCCGACATGGTATCTTTCTTAGATACATAAACAGAGAGCCCACTACGCAGCCCAGAGTATCCTGTAATGGAATGCATATACTCTCTGGATCCACACCTGATCTGTTTAAAATACACCTAGGTGCACTTTATAATTCCTCAACACGAACTTATTTATTATAATCAGAGACAACAAATGTCGGCCCATCACCGTCCTAACCCCACATCCCCTGCTCTCATCACCTCAATCATAGCTTCCCGATCTTGACCGTCAATTATGTTGACTTTTTCCCTCCCAAAGTCAAAACTCTCCCTAAGTTAAAAACACACACAGACGTTGTCGTTTCTAGATAGCCGCAAACTGGAGGATCTATTTTCTAAAACCTCCATTGAAGAAGAAGAAGATCATCACAAATAAGAGAGACAAAGCAAAAGAGAACCAAAAGCTTACCTTTCCTACACATGCATACATATGCACCCACATATTGATTCTATATAGAGAAGAACTTTTGGGGAGGAGAGTTCCCAAGTGTCATGATCAGATGTGTATTGTAGGGAGGAATTACTTTCACCATGATCAACACAACTAACGGCATGATTTCACCTTCGTCTTCGTTGGCGACCACCCAATCGCCGGGACTCAAGACCTATTTTAAAACTCCGGAGGGAAGGTATAAGCTTCACTACGAGAAGACTCATCCTTCTGGTCTTCTTCACTACGCTCACGGCAAAACCGTCACTCAGGTGCTTCATTCATTCTCTACGATTGATTTACTACTACCCATTTCTTCAAGTTTTCTTCTTTTCTTGTTTTACTGGACCGGTTTGTGATTTTTGGCGTTTAGGTCAGTGCCCATATGTTGAAATGTCGTTTTTATCTTTTTTATCGCCTCTTTCACAATCTCTCTTGTTCTTCGCGAGAACTTTGTGAAGGACTCTCTTTTTTTAATTTCTTTGGAAGGTCTAGTGTTTTTCCTTCTTAATGTCAATCATACATTGTTAGTTCATTAGTTTGTTAGAGCTTTATGAATAGACAGGGTCTGCAAATTGGTGGGTGCCATTTACGGTTTTTATCTTTCTTCTTTAGTTTCAGTATCCCCATAATGTAAACGATAGAAATTGAGTTTTAAAGTGATTGCTAGTAGAAATTTGAATCCAAATGTAGGTCTATTTAATTTATCGGTTTATATATGTGTTTCTGATACCAAATGTGTGGCAAAATTTGATGTCAGGTAACTATAGCTAATCTCAAAGACAAACCAGCCCCTACAACTCCTACAGCTCCGGCTTCAAGTTTCAGTGCTACCAGTGGAGTAAGGTCAGCTGCAGCTCGGTTGCTGGGCACTGGCAATGGAAATCGGGCACTTAGCTTTGTTGCAGGGAATGGTGGAAGTAAAAGTGTCAGTGGAACTAGTAGAATTGGATCACTTGGAGCTTCAAGTTCAAATAATTCAATAATAAATACAAACTTTGATGGAAAGGGGACTTACTTGATCTTCAATGTTGGTGATGTGATATTTATAAGTGATCTAAACTCTCATGATAAGGTATTTTTAGTAAATATCTCATTTTTGTTTATGAGCTAGAAACAATCGGCTGCTACTTGAGACCTTTATTGTTCTGCACAGGACCCAATAAAATCTATCCATTTTAGTAATTCAAATCCTGTGTGTCATGCCTTCGATGAAGACTCCAAGGATGGACATGATTTGATTATTGGGTTAAGCTCGGGTGATGGTGAGTACTTTAAAAGTTTGAATTTCTGTATCTTTTCCACAGGAAGTAGACTTTCTGATGTTATTGGTCATCTTTTTGCGATTATAGTATACTCAGTGTCATTGAGACAACAATTACAGGATGTTGGAAAGAAGCTTGTAGGAGCCCAGCACTATAATAAGGATGGTTCTGTTAATAACAGGCAAGAATTACCTTGCTCTTGTAGCTTTCTTGTATTTTCCTGCAATCCATTCTGCTAATATTTATATGATTTCTCTTCTTTAAAGTGATGATCTAGTCATTTAATGTAGTAGGTGCTTATGTACTGATGTATAAAACTAGTTCGATGATTTAACGTATTTTAGAGAAAGTACCTAGTGTATACTGTAAATAATATTTCACTGAACCCGTACTGCTTAAACCATATGGAAAGAAGTGCTTACTCTTAGTGATTCTTCGTAGAGAGTAAGTATAATTAATATTAAAGTAGGATATGCGCATTTGGCGCATCTACGAATGTGTCTACGGATCTCATTTAGGCATTGCGAAATCAATCTGTGGACCTCTATTGTTCATCTAGAAGACAATAAAAGGCCTATATATTTTTGTGGCATCAAAGAGCAAGGTACAAGAAAACTAATATGAGCTCTTCGCTGGAAAGTAACTAAGTATCGTGCCAACATATTGGGATCAATGTGTTGATCACATTTATCAGTCCCCACATCTTTTAAGAATGATCTGTAATTGCTTTAACATTCTGAAGTTTCCGACAGCATATTCAAGGATGGTTAGGCAATAAAATGGGGCACAAAAATCTTTTTGTTTTACTAGTTGTCTTTTGCATCTTTTCCTGGGATTTTTCAGATCTTTCACTTCTTCATTTGGTTCTCTGACAACCTTAAGTAGCTTCTTCAGCATGGTTCTTTTGAATCTCTGTTTACTGCCAGTGTTATGCATCCTAGAGCCTATAATTTTCAGTTATTCATTGTGTTTCAAAAACTAACCACCCATTTTCTGTATGCACATAAAACATTACATCTTTGGCTATAAAATTCTACAAAAGCCAGGGTATTGTTATGTGTTTTCTCCCTTTCCTTTTTCCTCAGTTTGGGAGTTTTAGGGGCAAATTCAACTTAATAACTCATAGCAAGTTTGTTAAACATACTGCAGTCATTTATGAATTCTGTAACAACTAGTGGTTGGATTAAATTTCGTGATCTAGAAATCATTTATTTGAAAAGTAGTTACATTAATGCTGCTTTTGTAACAGTCGTTGCACTAGTGTTGCATGGGTACCTGGGAGTGATGGCTCTTTTGTTGTTGCTCATGCTGATGGGAATTTGTATGTGTACGAAAAGGCAAGCTTGATTGGAATGATTGTTTATTGCAAATTCTTTTCATTTCATGTTTCTGCTTGTCATATTTAGTCTATCTGATTAGTTCATGTATTCTTCCTCTAGAACAAGGACGCAGCAGGTGATTCTTCATTTCCTGTTATAAAAGATCCAACTCAATTCTCTGTTTCACATGCTCGTCACAATAAGGTAAACACTTGATTCTTGTAGTAGTTAAAATCATTTTTTTTGGTTCTTATTAGTTAAATGTTTCTTGTTTCAAACATAGAATTCAGCAATTGGTATTTTAAATCCACAGAAGTAACAATCTTCTTATGCATGTACATTTCACTATGTAGCATCTAGACTAACACTTATTTAGATACTTTTACATTACTTTTGTGACTGCAAGAAATTCTTTAAATTGATTGTTGCCAAGGGATATTGAAGCGAAATTCCAAGGATATGTAAATGCTTATATGCAAGAACAGTAGCTTGCCCTGATGTGGCAGCCCCAAGATGATCATGATCTGTCTCTTTCTGAGGTGCCTCTATTTTTGAGGATCAGTTTCGTGATCAAACTATTTGAAGTGACGTTTCTGAACAGAATGCTTAGTTATTTAATTTCTACTCTTTTAAACCGGTCCTTCCCTTGTGGCTCTGTAGATTCATTAGTTTCTGGCCAACTCTCTCTCCCTCCCTCCCTATATATATATATATATATATATATATATTTGAGTCTATTTTAATCAAACTTTCTTAGATCCTCGTTGTCCTTGATGTTATATCTTGTTTATATTCTACACAAGATTGTCATGCTATCTATATTCTAGTGTAGGAGAGATGCTAATTTCATGAATCAATATATCTGCCATTATCTACATCAAAGACAAGGTTTTGGTGCTTTATGCATGGCTTTATTAGGAGAGCACCATTTTTATGAATGTTTTTTAAATTTATCCCCTTTTAACCTCATAAATACATTATGATAAGAATTGCTTTTGTAGTATTCCCTTAGTATCAGAAGAATATCTAAATGAAATTCGCTGATTATCATTCGACGTGTTATTTGTTAAAAATTATATGCAGAGTAACCCAATTGCCAGATGGCATATTTGCCTAGGTTCAATTAATAGCATTGCATTCTCAACTGATGGGACCTACTTAGCTACTGTTGGAAGAGATGGTAAAACCTTCATCTTCTTCACTTGCAGTCAACCTTTCACATCTATTTTCTCTAAATTTGTTGAGAACCTTATTGGCCCAAGTTTCACTGAGCACAGGGTATTTACGAGTTTTTGACTATTCAAAAGAGCAACTTATCTGTGGTGGTAAAAGTTATTACGGTGCTCTCCTATGTTGTGCTTGGAGGTGAATGACTGAACTGATTTACAAGTCATCTCATTGATAGAAACTTACTTCTGGTACTATGTTGGAAATTATGGTCCAAGCTTGTTGCATTTTGGAGGGTGACCTAGATTATATTAATTTGTTCTTCTTGTTTAAACTTCTCCCCTAGTTTTGCTATTCCCTTATTGAAATTTGTATGCAATTTTTTTCTGTCAGCATGGACGGGAAGTACATTTTGGCTGGAGGTGAAGATGATTTAGTTCAAGTGTGGAGTATGGAAGATCGGAAGGTTGTGGCATGGGGTGAGGGGCATAACTCGTGGGTAAGATTCTCATTAAGCAATGGAATAATTGATTGTTTGTCGGACATTAATTTGATGTTTTACTTAGTTGCTATACGATGGTGCTGGCAGGTCAGTGGAGTGGCATTTGATTCTTATTGGTCGTCACCAAACTCAGATGGCACAGGCGAGAGTGTCATGTATCGGTTTGGTTCTGTTGGTCAGGTACTTAAATTGGGTGATAAATATTACTGCTGGATTCTTAACTTGCCATCGAGGTTGAACTCTGCAATTCTGGATTTTGTGGCAGATTAAAATGTTAGCCAGGAATTACTTGGGTAATTTTTTTTGTGGGAGAACCGTGCCATAATTATTAACATTACAGTAGAAAGCATCTTAGCATTTTAATGATTTGCAAGCGTCAGAGACTTTAGCGATGAGAGATTGGACATAATTGAACATGTAATAGCATAGGCATGGAGCCACTACATGGTAGGATAAGAAGATCTATATTATTGCCTGTAAGTGGAAAGGAGTAAAGTGGTTGGAGTTGGTATAAGGTCAACTAGGCAAATCTTATCTCGTAACCTGTTTGCTCTCAGTCTTATAGTTCTTCAAATCTTGCCCTTTTAAAGCCTCAACGATCAGTATTAAACTTGATGTGTTTGTGAACAGGATACACAATTCCTTCTGTGGGACCTTGAAATGGATGAAATTGTTGTGCCATTACGTCGATACCCTCCTGGTGGATCTCCCACTTTCAGCGCTGGAAGCCACTCTTCTCACTGGGACAATGTTGTCCCTGTTGGCACTCTGCAACCTGCACCAAGCATGAGAGATGTTCCCAAGCTTTCTCCACTAGTTGCTCATCGTGTTCACACAGAACCCCTTTCTGGCTTGGTATTTACCCAGGAATCTGTTCTTACAGTGTGCAGAGAGGGCCACATAAAAATCTGGATGAGACCGGGAGCAACAGAATGGTCAGGCAACTCTGAAACCTGTTTAAGTAACAGTTTGAAGGATAAGGCACTATTAACGACCAAGATTGGCAATGCCAAAACTATGAATAGTTAATTTAAGGAATGTCATCAGAAGTGAGGGCAAGCCTACTCTCTTTTTATGGTTTTATATTTTAATTTGGTAGTATGGTTGTTCATCTTTCACCTAGTTGTTTCTCAGAAGTGGGACCAAGAGAGCCTTAACTGTTTATTAGCAGGTAGCTTAAAAAGGTGGTTCCATTGTATATTGAGGGATGAAAAGCCATTGATGGCACCGGGAGCTTGGAAGGGGCTGAACCCACCTTTGTAAGTACAAAACAGTTATTGCTAGGATGTATACACATATTTAATTACTGACAGAAATAATTGCAAGTTGCCTATTCTGGATTTCTAGTTTTTTGAGGTGCGTTTTGAGTAGTAATTTGATGCTGTAGGCAATGTTCCATTGATATATAGTTTCTGGTGGGATATCCCTGAGCTATTATAGTGAAAAAGTCACAGCTATAGGTAATAACCACCAGATGGAACCCATACTTCCTTGGCTGTGTCATGCCTTGCTCCCGTTATATAAGTTTTGGACATGCCTTGCTCCCATTATATAGGATTTGGACCAAAAGTGAATTGACGATTCAGTTTTCTTGTTTTTACGTACACTTTGTCTGATCATCAAACTTAAATCTGAAATGAGGTTCTTGTTAACTTCCTTGATCTTCAAAACTAATTTGTGCCAAAAGGATGACTTGTACCGTAAATTCCATCCTACATTATCATAACGCGCGATTGTAGCAATCAAAAAACACTTGCAGCAGATTTCACCATTCAAGATATTGATGTGCCATCGATGTTTCCCCTGTAAATTCAGTTGAGGAACTAACTGCCGGCTATTAAACCAGAAATTTTTATATTACATATACTAAATAATACGAGTCTACAGACATATAACTGGAAACAGCCATTTAACTAAAGCCCCATACAGCAAAAAGAAAACATCTATTTTTTATGTCATCTGCAGACTCCTCCATTAATGCATAACGATGCAGATTCAATTACCATGCACAGTTACAGAACCTGCAGTTTCAGTTTCTTGGTGAGCAGAATCGCTAACAGGTTGAGGGATAGTTGCAAGTGGTTGATCTGAACGAGTCACATTTTGAGAAGCCCGTTGTTCTTGTGATTGGTAAAGCCATCTTCTCCTCCAACTAAGTATCTCAGCTATGGCAGAACTTCCACACATTGTAACCCCGAACCCAGTGAATGATGCAAGTATAACAGATAAGACAGCTTGCATATGTAACTGAAGAATGCAAGTAGAAATTGCAAACATCAGTGTACACAATATGCAATTATTCGATAAGTTGTCCAATCACAAGTAGTGAACAATTGTTCAGGGTAAGTTATCTGGAAACTCTGACACTCTACCCTTCCATAAGACAAAAGTGAAGCACCCGATCGAATTAACATAAGTAGTTGAGTCTAATATAAACAGTTAATAATACTTACCAACTTGTAGAAAAGATGAGCAGATAGGACTACTAATCCAAATTGAACAGTAGCATAAACCCACACATGGCGTCTCCTAACTAAGCACAAATTTCAGCCGAACTGGTTAGATCATGTGATATCTGATTACAAAAGCATTTCAACTAAGTAGAGGATCCTCACCCATTGTTGTTGACGTCATAGATGCAAGAATGCCTAATATACATGAAAAGGGGAGGGAAATGGCGATTGCACCAGAACCCAATTTGCTAATCTGCATGCATGTCAAATTCAGATCTTTGGTGACCTTGAACAGAAAAATTCACAAGTTGCAGACTTACCAGAAGTTGCTCAAGAAAACAAAAGTAAGCAAGCATGCTGACAATCACCAGAATAGGAACGTCCTGCCAGACCCTGCCAAATTTTGTGCAAGCTAAAACAATCTAACAGGATGATCCCAAATCTTAAAAAAAGAAAAAAGAGAAATTGAATATGCACTAAGTTGAATCATGGAACATTGTCATCCTTTATTACAAAATGAACTGTAAACCTAAAACAAAGGGAAGGAAAGGGCAAATCAGCGTTTAGATAGCTTCTAGTAACTATTGGAATTAAAATCCTGCGAGACAGTTGGAGAGATAGAATTATAGACCAACTGCAATAGTAACAGAGATCATTAACATTTTATTTTCTGCTCTCCTATATAAAATGGAGATTTTATAGAAAGGAAAAGGAAAAAGAAAACACAGAAGGCATTTAAAAACACAGAATGCGGACTCCAGTTACCTATACTGAACAGGTCCCAACACATTGCGAGCAGTGCTTCCTCGAGAATTGAGGGCCTGAGCATTTTGAACTCGTAAAAGGGTAACTGGAAGGTTCTTAACATCTTGCTTGCACACATCACATGTTTTGTTACCTTTAATGCTAAACCATTTTATGGCACATTCTTCATGTGCTAATGCAAGTTCTCCTTTGCAACTGCATTCCATCTTGAGAGTGTCACCGCCTTCCCCCAGTTCAACCAAGCAGATCCTGCATACAGCCTCTTCTTCAGGGATGTCTTCACCACCGTCATTGTTCTCATCTGAACCACAAGGCTAAGATAAGGCAAAGGTTGGTTATCACAAGTAACAAAATAAAAAGAAAGCCGCAGGCAAAAACTAAGTAGACAACCACTTTCTAATCTATAGTAACTAAATTGTTAATTCCACCATGTATATACTTCTGCATAAAGCTCCACATCATACAGATTAAAATTTCATAGGTAGCATTCATTTATCAGTGGGCAATTCCTTGCAAGCTCAATATGATAATACCAACCCAGTTGATCAAGGCCCCTCTTAACCAGTTCAATTAATTATTTTTCCACAAGAAATAAAGATTAAAAGGCAAGTTAACACAATGCTAAAGATTATCCAGATCAAATTCTTCACATCCCTGTTCCCTTTTCACTCTTTCATTTTCATCTCTTGAAAGAGGGAAAGGGGGGCTGGAAAAGGGGAAGGTATGCAATAGATAGAAAGAGCATCAATATGAGAACATATTTACCAGTATCGTCCCTAATAGGCGTAGTTGCCAGTCCCGTGACAGGAGCTACCCGTGGTGTAGTTGGAACCACGCGAAATTTGCCACCTAACGAATCCAAGTTCTTTATGCTTCCCTCTTTTCTCATCACAGGAACAGACAGTGATCGATGAATGGGTCGCTGGGCTTCTCCTTTCTGTAAAAAGAGAGTTTCAAACCATCAAATGGTGGCAGACTGCTGCGGCCACATTATGCATGAAAAATACAAAATTATTCAGCTAGTTACAAAAATAAATTTGAGATGTATGCCTTTTTTCAACACAAGGAATCTTAAATACAGAAAGAGTAGCAGGTGTCTTATAAATGGTCTAGTATTGATTTTCCTTTTAGGCTGTTCCATATTACCGACTTCATTTATTTTATACGACAAGTTGCAATATGAACAAAATTTACCTTGCAATGAAGTTCATCAAGAATATTTGGACAACTCGTAAGTGATAAGATCATCTTAGCCGCAAGAGACAAATATATTTTTCAAAATGGAGATCCTCGCAGCAGAACTTACTGGATTAATTGGGTTTCCTCCATGTGTAGATTCTGGATTTGAATGTGAAATAGGAGTAACAGGCAAAGATGATGGTTTTTTCATCTTAGGTGTAAACAATTTGGAGAGAGACAGTGTTCTAGACATAAACGGTTTATCCCTTCTCAATGTTGATGAACCCCCAAGGGCTAGGATAGCAGCCTTTTCAATATCCGAAGTAGTATTGCGAAATTTGAAACTTAACCTTGGAATTAAAGTCTTTAAGCTTGATCTACTTGATGATGGCGGATCTGGGGACTTGTTCAGTTTTACAAATCCTGGGCTTTGCATCGGGGAAAAGTTCACCCTTTTTGGAGTGCGACTTGGTGTTGGAGGCATGTTTATCGTTGCAAAATCATCCCTGGAATCCTCAAGAGTTCTTGATGGAATTTCTAAAACTAGGTTTGATCGCCTGCGGGGTGTCTCCTCTGGCATCTCCTCCATTATCTCAGTTGAACTCCCAACCTGGAGCATAAAAAAAGAGAGAATAGTAATTGGTATAAACCACTACAAAACAATATATAGCCTTTGGAAATTTGCAAATACAACTAACTTGAGTAGCTAACAAGAAACAAGAAGGAGAAATTAACAAAACTGACAGTCAGAGATTGCAAAATAAATCAGTTCTGAATGTAACAACGAATAAACCTGAGCCAAAACAATAGGCAGAACTTTTGAAGCTGGAGTCACACTTTCATAGAGATAGAAATATTGAAGTACAGAGGATTAAATAAGGTGGCCACAAAGGTATGTTGAATCCAGTTTCAGAAAAAATGATGAAGACAGCACAATTTATGAAATGAATTGTATGTATTTAGCCGATAAACAGATCTTCATAAGTCCCCAAAGGTTTTCCATTAACGGCTGTTTTGGAGGTTATGAAAAACAGCAAACTTGCAGGAGTAATGAAGTTTAACCAGAAGACCTTTAGAAAGTTGGCATGTGGATGACTTTCTACAAATTCAGGTAATTTGCTATTCAATACCACTCAAATGCAGAAGAATCGTTGGAAAACTTGCAAGCATGCAGTCATGAGATTTTAAAAGAGTTTTATCACAAAGCCAAGCCGGAAGTATCTCCACTATACTTCTGTTCATAAGAAACATTCCGTGAAACTCAAAAGTGAGGCGCATCGCCTAGTTAAATAACTTTTTTTTTATCTCCAGCATTGTATAGACGGCTTTTATCAATCAAAACATCAAAACCAGTTCTTTGCTCTCAAGTCTCAACAGTGGGGAATGGAGGGAAGAAGAAATAAATAAAAAGTGAATAAAACCTCAGTAGAGTGTGTGATCATGATGTCCGCGTAATCAAACAGCTAAAACTATTGTGGGGATCGAAAGAAAACTATAAAGAAGAGTAGCAGAGACAACAGCCAAAGAAGGACAAAGGGCCGAAACAAAGAACACACCCTTTGAGCTGGAGGATCAACAGAGTTGCTACAACCCCCTCCACCAACCTTCGGTGATTCAGGCTGTTCTTGATTTCCCATACTTTCACGACACGAGCACTCTTCAAAGACCCAGAATTGGCAAAGGCCAGAACTTTCCTGCCTCGCCTTGTACAGCAATGAACTGTTTTTGATGTTTAGCTGAATTCTCCAAATGCCCTTTTGAAGAAGAGGGAAGGAAATGAAGTATAAGCAGAGAGACACCTGTATGGCTCTCCTAAAGTTTCAATTTTTATATGTTTTCCAACAAGGAAGAGAAAGAAAAAGGGGATAAACAGAGAGGTGGCTCCTGGCGTAATACTAGGTAAAGAAAATAATCAAAAGGGGTTTATGAGGTTTATCTGTTTCTTCCATTTCAGTGCCTGTGGCTCTCTTCCACCTTCTCTCAATTTCAGAAAGCAACAAGTTTGGCCCACCGTTTCAGGTACATGCACACCATAATTGGAAAGAAAAAGAAAAACTTTGGAAGAGGTTTATTTATTTATTTATTA
>JANKYE010000006.1:2743854-2759257 GCA_032467995.1 Erythroxylum dillonii | reverse complement strand
TTAAATTCTATAGTTTTATTTAATCTTTAATTCTTTTTTAACGATTTAATATCAGTGGAATGTTTTAAGCCTTAAATTTCTTATTTTACTAATTTAACTTTTTAGTGTAATTTTTAAAATTTTGATTTCTTTAATCAATATACCTAAATTAAGAAGTAACCAAGTGAAATTACGAGTAGGTTCGCACCTTTTATGTTTTACCTCATTTTTAGAGAGAGCAACGTCATCAACGCACCGAGACAAGAAACGATACCATACATGACGTGGCATACATGGGCATTTTGATCCTCTCAGTAACAACTAGTACTTTCATCGAACAGCTCCCGTTACCCCACGCGTCCTCTTCTTCCTGAAAGGATAAATTCGTCCCTTTCTATACATTTGATTAGGAACATAGTATTTTCCGACGTGTCAATCCGGCTAATCTGTGTGCACCCACACGCGAATCTCTCTAAAGCCCACTCTGATTAATGACTAGCCGTTAAATTCCCATGAAACGTGTGAGCTGAGTAAGGTCGACAACAGGTTAGCACTAGGACTATATTATTCAGAATGGACAGTGAAATTATTGCCTTTTTACGGAGGTCTTATCCATTACACAACACCACATCCTATAAAGAAAAGAGCATGAGAATTGACAAAGAAGAGACGCTTCCTCTTATTTACTTCTCATTCATTCAAAACCATATTTTCTTCTGTTTCTCAATCATCAATGGCGTCAAAGAAGATTTTACATTCAAGGGCTAACAGTTTTTTCTTAGCTCCAGGGCTCAATACACCTCCTGACAATGTTTTTGAGTTCGATGAGGCTGATATTTGGAGTGGTACAACTTCTAGTGCAGTTTCTGCAATGGAGACCAAGAAATGTCTGCCGACCTCGCGACCTTCGTCAAAGAAAGTGTCAAGGAAGATCGAGCAAGCTATAGAGAGGAGTCCCGTGACTTGTGCATCACTGCCTGTGAACATACCGGATTGGTCAAAGATTTACAAAGAAGAGCATCAGATGAAAGAGAGAGATGGGGCTCTCGCCGACGACGGCACTGACTTCGACGACGATCACAACGGAAGGGTTCCACCTCATGAGTATTTAGCTAGAAAGAGAGGAGCTTCGTTTTCGGTTCATGAAGGTATAGGTAGGACTCTGAAAGGAAGAGACCTTCGACAGGTGAGAAATGCTATATGGAAGAAAGTTGGATTTGAGGATTAATTAGCGAAGTACGATGATTAAGAACTCACGGACAGATCGCTAGAGCTTGTCGTAACAGAATACAGAAATATGTAGGAAATATTTCAGTAACTATGGAGTTTTGATCATCAAACATTAATATAAAGATCGACAGATCAAGTATATGCATCTGTTTTTGTGGAACTCTTCTGTTTATAGCTGCTGGAATGTAAACGGAGGATCTTAGCTTGTAATCTTTAGATTCCTTTCTCCAAGAAAATCCCATCTTCTGCTTTCTCTACTCTGCAGCTCGTTCTTTCATGAGGAGTAGTGGAATAGATCAGTGATCTGAGCTCTTAGGTGTGGTGGTTGGGGAGAAAGCTACAGGCGAGCTAGAACAAACCTTGAAGTAAAATTCAATGTTCATCAGCAATCTCCTTATAATTCTTTCTTTTTTTTTCCTTCCTGATTGTTTGAAAATAATTGATCATACTGTGTTCTAACTAAGGACAAGGATTATGAAAATAGAGACAATGAAGATTTTAGTTGTATCCGTCCAAGTTTATAATACATGATTATACATTAATATAGTAGTATTAACTATTAACTATTATGTCATTTTGTCCTTTCACTTCCTAAACTGTTATTAGATAATCCGACTCATTTCCTTATGTTCTTGCAATCATTTGATTGGCACTCTTACAAATTATATCAAATTCTATTTGGTTCACGACAAAAAAAGGAAAATGTTTAACAAATTCAATTGAGATTAATTAGACTATTATAAAATTAGTTAAAGAATAAATAAATTTTAAATTTAAAATATGATCAAAAGAGATTATTTTTATTTATCGAAGAATTTAAAATTTAATTGTAAATGAAATTTTATTGATTTATTTTAGTTTATAAAAACTTATTAATTTACAAAAATTGATTAATTGATTAATAAATTGCTCAGTTTTTAACTATAAGAGTTATTAACATAAAGTAAATAAAAAAATTAAAAATCAGACTAAAAAATTAAATAATTTCGATCAAATTTTTTAATCATTGCCTTTTAAGTTGGTTTTAACTTCTTATTTTATGTGCTTAGTTTGAGATAATTTGGTTTGACTCCAAAGCTTTTCCGATTCCTACTCAGGCTTTTGGGGCCATGGCCATGGAAAACCTTTGATAGGAATGGGAAGTAGTACGTGTTTGCCTTGACTAAACCATGGCAGTACAGTTCTTTATTTTTCCTACCTAATATTCCTTGAATTAAACTTATAATTATAACTAAACATATCGCTAAATTTGGAAGATATATGGACGTCTTATTAAATTAAAAAAATTAAATTAAATTAATTATTACAGAGTTTATTTAATGAAACTAAAATTTAAAGTATTAAGTAATCTTTTAATAATATTAAGCGGGGTCCTCTTCTGAATTAAACTACAGCATACATAATAGGAACAGTCTGTATCTCATCAAATGTTGGATCCATCTAATGAACTAGCTAGCCTTAGAAGTATTCGAGTATTATTATAACATGAACGGATTGTATAATATTTTATGTATGAAAGCGGCTTGTGTTGTGTCCATCCGCCGTCTGTTTTTGTCTTTGGCTCGTGGTTTTCTGGTAGGTTCTTGCGTAATATTGTTAAACTTTAGAAGGGAATTTAAGGGGTCACATGATTAATCCATGTATGTGTGTTTGATGCTTTGAGCTAAAGTTGGGGAATGTTGTTGTCAAGAACAGCAAGTTTCTCTAAGTCACTCGAGAAATGTGAATACAACATTCTTTATTACAAGTTTCTTATACCAAAAATAAATAGATAGAAGTAGATTTTAGACTACATTGATCTAATCTGGTTCCTTGAATTAACTCTTTAGGTTAAGGTCTACGTGTGAAAATTAAGGAGCGAATAGTCTTTGTAAAAGATTTGAATGTAGACTATATAAGCTTTAATAAAGGTAGATGGGTAAATTAAATAATAAATTCCACTCAAATAATTAAACATCTAACACCTTTAAAAATGTTTAAATAATACATTTCACGTGTTCACTACTTTTGTGAGGAGAAAAAGAGTAGTAAGACATGTGGGATTGACCAATTAGCAATAGTTTAGATGTTATTCCCTCATCTTAATTGGTAATATTTTACCAATTATTCACAAATTTAAAACGATCAAAATTGTATTTTGTTCTTTTAAGAGAATCAAATTGAGTTGACTTTCTTTTCCTCATTTTTTCAATTTCAATGAACAAATCTTATGAAATTGTTTTCATTAAGTATTTGAATATTATATATGTGATATAATTGTTTATAGATTGGGGTTCAGATCTCCTGTCCAATATTATAATGTCTTATTGTATCCAATAAATCTCAGCTATTTATTTATGTGGGTCTCGCATGAAACCTACGTGAGACTCGCAAAATAAATGACTAAGATTTCATAAGATAGAATAAGGCAGAATAAAACTGGACAGAAAATTTGAAGTCCATATATTGATAGAGGAAGGCTTTACTACACAACTATTGGAAAGTGCTAATAAAATGTGAGTTTGGTCTTCTGCTCTCAAACAGCCTTCTAACAACTCACACCAAACATTTACTATTCTAAGTTGTCTCACCTAATGATTGGATTCCCTTGAATGTAACCTTATGTCATTCCTTAAAATCCAACAAACTTGTCTTACAAAATAGAAATATATTGCTTATAAGTTTTAGATTTTCAGATTCTTAAATTAAGTTATAGTTTTTAGATACAAAGTTTAATTATTTTAACACAAACTCAAAATCGAAGAACGATAATCACGTCATGTTCACCTACCGGAGAAAATTACAACAATGTGGGAGAAGGCGATGGTCAATGCTTTCAAAGTCAATAAAAAGTTGGGTTTTATCCATAGAACTTCGATGAAATCCACGGCGGATGCGCCAGAAGCTGACAACTAAGAAGCATGCAATTCAATGTCGTTTTCCTGGATTTTCAATTTTGATCGGAAAGTCTATACAGCTGAGCATGTGTACGTGGAGACTGTGAAAGCAACTTAAGATGACTTTCCTTCATGTTTCTCAATGAGAAACGTATTACACGTTTATGAACGCAAAAGCGAGATCTCCTCACTTTAATAACAAGGTATGTTTTGTAATACATATTACAAACTTTATTATGTAATCAGGATTAATATGACAGGATTAAAAACGAAGGTAATGTAGAATACCTGATTTCGATTTCATCTTTAATTTTTATGCTAATTTCTAGCTCCAAACGATCACGAATCTCCTTGGACCTTTATGAAAAGTGTTTACGAAGATATGGACTAAGTCTTTCTACAATTTTCTCAATACGTAAATTCTCTTAACGGGTTAGATATTCCTTATGCTTACGATTGATACAAGCAACTGCAGGAGACCTTAACCTTTATATAGCTTTCATATCGGACTTTCCCATCACAAGGTCAATATAAACCAGGTCTATACTAATTAAGATCTATTTTTCACCCAGACTTCGACCCATTAATCTAGATCATTTGTTGGGCTACTTTATTATCTTTATCTAGATCAAATTGCGTAACTTAACCGATAATTTATTTTAAAAATAAAAAAATGCAATTAATAGTTGTCCAACTTTATAGAAAAGGACAAAATTGTCCAACAATCTCCCCTTTGGACAAGCATTAATTGCAATTTGACTCTAGTTTTAAAACATTTTAAAAACTCGTTTAAGCCACGCTACTGTATTAGTCGACTAAAATTTAAAAACAAAACATTTGATCCAAAGATAATGAAAGTCCATCATTCTGTCCTGCAAGGCTTTCGATACCGAAAAATATTAGATGCATGTGTCATGTGTGACATAAATCCAATACAATCACATATACCTAATACCTCATTAACATGAATGCGAAAATGGAGTGTGGAAAACTACGATGATACCTTTATGATATAAATTATATCATCTTCACCTGTAGGTTTCAATTTCTCTAACTTTATGCTAAACTGCATTAGAGAAATCTTTTTTTTTCTCACTTCATAGATATCTTTACTAAAATTGTATGTGTCTAAATGACATAGGCACAATGTCAATCTATATATATGCCCAATGACCTTTAAATGCTTAAGATCAACAAAAATCTTAAGATTTATATATATATTATGACAATGTATGATAACACGTATTACTGAGGATAAACGATGATCATCTTTATCAATGAACCATCATACTATTATAATACATCAAAATGTACAAATGTACATGAAGCAAACATAGCGATTCCCTAACTAATAGTGTCTAAGGACGTCAAAACACCCATACTGTATACTTGTGTCACAAACACAAGTGGGCCAAGTCCTTTAATTAAACAATCGACTTACAGTTCCTCAATCTTTAAATGCTCTAAACCTTAATGTCACCTTTTCGCATCAACACCTTTATGACCAAATAATTGACCTTTAAATGCTAAGACCTTGTGATATTCTTTGTTGTTATTAAACAACACGATAAAAAGATTACCACAGTATAGCCAAATGAGTCTAGCCACTGAATCAAGAGCTAAACCGTTTATAAAGTAGCTCTATAGCATGCACTCTGCATGCATAGTTGAGGAAGTTACCCGTGTCTTCTTAACACGCTTCCAGGACATTGTACTATCTGCAAACTTAAATTGTAACCTTAAGAGGACTTTCGATCATCCAAACACATAGATAAAATCTGAATCTGAATTCCTGATGAGGTTTAGTCTGTTGACTTTTCTATATGTCAACATATAATCCTTAATTCCTTTTAGTATCTCAATGCTCGCTAAACTACATTCCAATGGTCTAAAACTGGACTAACCAGATATTGACCAAACAGTCAAACAGTGAATGTAATGTCCTACCTAGTATATAGCCGAGCATACATTAGGCCATCAACTGTACTAGAATATGGAACGTTTCTTATAACCTCTTTCTCTTTACTTTATTCTTTGGATACTGTACCAAAGATTATCTCTCACTATGAGAAATAGGTGTTACGATAGGTTTACTGTCAATTGTATTAAACCTTTGTAACACATACTCAATATATGCATTTTATGAGAGGTCTGATGAGTGTTGAGATCTATCTCGGTGAACCTAAATACTTGGGACAAAAGATGATATACCAAGGTCCTTTATGTCAAAGTTCTTGACCAAAGGTTGCTTAACCTCATACAACATGGTCAAGTAATTTGACGTAAGCAATATATCATCCTCATGCAGTAATAGGAAGATAACTTTGCTCCCCTTGACCTTATAGTACAAGCATCCTTTTAACTTTATTTTCCATAAAGCCGAAAGAGGCCACAACCTTATCAATTGTAAGGTATCACCTTCGGAAGGTTTGATGTAAACCATATATTGATCTGTATAACTTGTAAATCATGTCAGTTCCATCTAGATCCTAGGATCCTTCAGATTGTACCATATAGACCACTTCATAAAGGTCTTTACTTAGGAAAATAGTTTTGACTACCATCTGATGTAATTTTATATCATCATGAGCTTCAATTTCCTTAATCACTTAAAATGTATCCTACGAGGATACAAGAGAAAAGGTAACACAAAGTCAACCCTTTTTTCCTGAGTGAATTATGAGGCAACTGAGCGAGCCTATAAACCACTGAACTTTATCCTGAAATCCTTTAGGTCCAAAACTTTATTTACAACTGACGAGTTTGTAGTTCCAATGCAAATCAACTAGCCAGACCTTATTATGCTTCATGGCTTGTATCTTGTCCTTCATTACATCCGACCACACATCCACATTGGGTCCAAAAATAGCTTTTGTAAAATTAATTGGATCTGTAACATGTCTAATAACATAGTATTGTACACATGATATACTATGTTATCAGATGGGATAACATGTTATCTCACTCCAGTGGATTTATTTATCTATGTTAGATCTTGTACCCCTAGGAACCTCTATGTCTACAGGAACCCGCAGGCATGGTATAGAGACCTAGATCCACCAGATCTAACTATATGAGTAGCGGTCATATGATAACTGTAATATCTATCCTGCTATCATCCAAAGGGTCAAAGAGCCCACCATCATCATAGGCATCGTATTATAGAAACTTAGCTGTTTATGATTCCACTATTCTGGTCCCTCCTTCTCTACATTAAAATCTGTAGCCTTAAAATGGTCGAGATATCTTATTAAATAGCAATGAACGGAACGAACATGCAATCTTTCTTTATAAGGATTATACTTCCTCAGTAGGACAGCCCCATACACGAATGTATGCAGGGTTGGGTTTTTCAACTTTTAAATAATCAGGTAGATTAGTCATGTTCTGCATTAACTTCTTCAAGTCCTTTAGGGTGCAGTTATGCCTTTCGGTAACACAACATTTTGCTTAGAACTATTCGGCATAGTGAAATAAGTCACTATTCCGACTAATTCCAAATATCTAGCAAACGAACCCTTTTAAAGTCCTGAAACATTATGTTTGCCATGATATTCTCCTCCACGGTCAAATCTTACTATCTTGATGAATTTTTCCAAATGGTTCTCAACCTTCAGTCTTTAAGCAAGAACACATAACTGTGATGAGAATAATCATCAACAAATGTCAGAGTATATTTAAAATTGCACAATGCAACTGTATAAGATCTATCGATATCTTTATGTATCAAACTTAATAAGTAAGAAGCATGAGATGACCTCAATATCCTTATTAGTTAACTTACCCCTGTAACAGTCAGCATATGTTCCCAGATCATCATAATCTAGAATTGAGAAATATTTTCCTTAATCAATCTTTTAACCTTAGCTCTGGGAATGTGGCTTAAACTTTTATGCCACATCATATATGACTTCTTATTCATCAGGGACCTTCATTTGATAACTTGTTTAGCAAGATATGAAGAAGCATTTATCTAATTCGAGGTAAGACTCATTCTATATAAACCATATGACAAGAAAGTTGTACCATTATGTTTTGCATTAAACAACAACTGTATAACAGAAGTATTAAATGTAAAACGTCAACCTTCTTTATCCAAAATTGATCAAAAGATCATATATACCCAAATGAACTTTACAGTAAAGTTCAGTACATACATCTCCTATAGATGTTACTTCCACTTCTTTATTTCTATGAACCATCAGTTTCTTCTTCCCTTTATTTGGCTTTATCCTTGATATGAACTACGACATCGCAGAAGCACCTTAATCAGATATTCCACTAAATACTTAATGCAACTATCATAAATTAGATTCATAAATTGACAAGCCAAAGAGTAATTTGATGGTCACAGTCTTTCCTCTTAAACTTCATACTACTGGTTTCTTTATATCCCTAGGACCTTTATCAGTATTGGTTTGACCAACATCACTAAGTGGATAAGATTTGAACTTAGTCGGTTTCATCTTTGTCTTCCCTTAAGCTGCTTCGATGGCTGTAGGAGTAGCAAGCGTAAGTTTCTCCTCCTCAGTAACGCAATGGTCAATCAAAGCATTGAAGTCCCAATATCTTCAATCTGCTATGAAGACGAATCATTCTCGATATATACTCCATTACTCCCCTTTTCTCCCTTATACCTCATGGAGAGTAATTCTTTCATCAAGGCACTTGCCTCAACACTAGGTGAGAATGTGTACTTGTGGGAGACATTATCAAGAAATTTCTTCTCTATGTCTGTGTCCGGAAGTCCACTTCGTAGATGGTTACATATAGATCTCTTAATGGTCATCAGATATAATCTGTTAAACTGATCCCAAGTTTCATGGGCTACTTTATGAGTTTTCAAGGTCATGGATGTTAATGGTGATGACCTATCCATCCTTATGGTCATGTCAACAACAACTATCTTCATAGCATTCAATACATCCTCCGTTCACTTTTTTATATTGAAACCGAACAAGGTTTCAATGGTGACACTAATTTTGTTGACTGAAATAGTGACTTCAAGATGACAATATTTAAATCAACACAAGTGCAGGATAACAGCGATACTCAAAGCCATTAAATAGTATCTTTATTGAAAATCCGGTCACACATATTATGAAACACCTGTAGGCTGAATACATAATATATGTAATTATACCAACACACATAAAAGCGATCAGAGTACAAATCATCAACTCTCATGACACTACCACCTGTAGGCGAATAGAACATTCAAGCAACGACTTTCCTCTATCCAATGCCTTCATGCACATCCCAAAATCTCATGTGAGGCCAACATCTATGGGCAAAATAACCAAACATGAGACCAGAGACATCCCCTAACGTGTAAGCAAAACAATTCAAAATACTGACTCGGAAGGCCACTGTGGTGACTACATCCTCATCAACACTTAAAAAGTTCATAAACACAAGGGATACATCTTTATGTTATCCTCACATTCTTTATGGGCATATAGTATGTGACAATGTAACATCAATAAATACAAAAGTCCGAATACACTGTCTCATTGTCATACACTCGTCCTGAAGACATTCTCTAAAAACTTCATTTGAGACTTTCATAAAAGGAAAATCTTAGTAGAGTGACTATAGTGCATCATCGGGTACTGAACCAACCACCTGAAATATGAAAACCTCATGTATCTCCTTTATGGTAAGTTCGTTGCACAAAAATTCACTCAAAAATGATTTCAGAATGTCTCAATTCCTTTTCCGATCGACTATCATGCAAATCCGAACATCGAACATGAGACCCAAGATATAAGAACCTCATTTATCTCCCTCATACAATGTTTGAAGCATGAAAATTCCTTCAAATTTGGATTCAAAATGCCTTAATTCCTTTTCCTAGAGTTAAACTGTAATTTATTACTAATGTAATAAATCCAAAAAAATTAAAAAACTTACTTTATAAATTTCCCAAACTCGAAAATTGACCCAAAACACCCGGGGCACCCTTACGGGAAATCTGAAAGTTTTGTATTTTTTGGGAAAATCATTGTAGCTTCGTACAACTGACATCATGCCGCTGATATGGCGAGCCACGTAGTGCGCATAGTGGGGGACCGCGCTAACGTCGACGAGTGCCAAATGCGTCTGGACCGTACGTGTCACGCGCAACCCACGTGTAGGCACACATCTACTGTACGACGAGTGCAAGGCATGCGCCACCACGTGTCCTTTATCCGACATGCTGCGTGGACCCCATTTTCGACCCGTTTTTCATAGCTAGCCTTATGTATTCCACTTTTACGTAATTATATACATAAAAAAACTAAAAGTCGAAGAAAACCATATGAGATGAAAAACCCAAAAACCTTCATTTCCGATGATCCAATCACACAATCACTTTGATACCACATGTAATACGTAGTATAGACCTTATTATATACTCAGGATCAACATGAAAGGATTAAAAATGAAGGTAATGTAGAATACATTATTTTGGTTCCATCTCTGATTCCGATGTCGATTCCAAGCTCCAAACGATTACGAATCTTCCGAGACTTTTATGGAAAGTGTTTACCGAGACATGGGCTAAGTTTTTCTACAGTTTTCTTAATACGTAAGCTCTATTAATAGGTCAGAGATTCCTTATGCTTATGATTGATATGAGTAATTGTAGGAGACCTTAACCTTTATATAGCTTCCATATTGGACTTCTCCATCACAAGGTTGCTATGGATCAGGTCCATACTAATTGAGATCCATTTTTCACCCGAACTTCGACCCATTAATCTAGATCATTTATTGGCCCACTTTATTATTTTTATCTGGATTAAACTGTGTAATTTAACTAATAATTTATTTTAAAAAACCAAAAAATGCAATTAATAGTTTTCCAACTTCATTGGAAAGGACAAAATTGTCTAACATGTTTGTAATGGCATACTACATATAATTGAAGGGAATATAAGAGGGATTCTCATTTGTAATTGTAGTGAAGATTAAGAATTTATCAAAAGCTGAGACGAGGAGATGCTCTATCAATTTCTGATGGGACGATTTATTCCCAAATCCTAAGCATGGAGCGTTTTCCATCGTTAGGTAGAGCTTATGCGACAATCACGCATGAGGAATGACATAGTTCAATTGCGTGAAGCCAAGATCATCGTGTAGTGATAGGCTGGGTTGGAGTGGGTTCATTGTTGGCTAATCCAGCTTGAGACCAGCTCAAAGCTTGCATAACTTATGTTGCCTGGTCTAAACCTAGGTTTAAGTTCAAGCTAGCCTTCCAAAATGACATCATTTGACAAAATTACATTATTTTGGAAATTTTTATCTAAAACACATCATTTTGAATAAGCAGTCAGTTTATTTAAGCTTTTTTGAGCTAAGCTTCTAGTTGCCCTTAATTTAGAAGCCTGGTTAAATCAGACTTAATTTGGTAACTTTAGATTAGGTTAGGTCATACTCAAATTCAAATGATAAACCTAATTGGACGAGAAAAGTCTATTCCTCATAATAGGCAACAGTTTAATAGAGACAAGTTTACGACAATTTTAACAAATCGAGACATGAACTTTCTAATTGTTATGAGTTAATAGGCTGCATTCCTTATTAACAAAAGGATAAACGAAGATGAGTGTTACGTATGCATGGGCATGCAGATGTGACACTAGAAGTCTAAGGTGGCACCTATAATGGGAGAAGAAGTGAAAGCTGGAGATCCACATAGGAGTGAGGGAAAGGAGCTCAAGTTGTTACGGTTTTCTTGTTTCACATATTTTTGGGTTGTTAAGTTTTCTAAAGATTAGGATAAATTAGTTGAGTTCGATTAGGAAACCTTCTGATGGTTAAGTTATTGTTATTTCTTTTCCATTAGTTTAGGGTGGCATGGTCCACAACTTAGGAGTGAGAGAATAATTAGTTATTTTGATTTTCTTGTTGATAATGCTATATAAATAGCAAGTTTAATCAATAAACAAGGCAACCAGAATTCTGCACAAATCTATCTCTCTATATTTATTACTTTTCCTTTCATTATGACAAATCTACCTCCCTGCATCATTACTTTTTCTCTCTGACTTTTCCAAGCAATCCAAGTCCTACGCAATTAGGGCATAACATTTGGTATTAGAGTTGTATGATCTGATGGAGACAAGATAGAATACTAACACAAAGTTTAGGGTGGAGATCACGGACATTGTTGCCAAATAAGAAGCAACTTTAAAACAACAGGAAGCTGCCTTGGACAAGGTAAATGCCAACTATGATCAACTCAATTCTCTTATCCACACACCAGTGTCCGAATTCCATTCATTCAAAGTAGCCTCCAATACAGCTTCAACTCCTATCTGTTCCGTCCAGGAGGGCGAGTAGTTCTTTGTTGAGGAACACTCACATAATAGTGCTGTCAATTCAACATCCACCCTCAAACTTTCTTTTCTACGTTTCGATGGAGAGGACCCTTATGGGTTGCTCTTTTGGGCAGAGCAATATTTTGAGTTTTTCCTAAAGAGCAATGTCTTCATCTAGCCTCATTCCATCTTGAGGGCTTAGCTCTACAGTGGTACCATTGGTACTTCAAATTCCACGACCTTATTTCTTGGACCAAATTAACTCAGGCCATCCTCCAACGCTTTGGACTTATATATTATGAGGACCCAATGGAAGCATTATCATGACTTAAACAAGTCTCCATTGTCGCACAGTATCAGGAATCATTTGAGAGACTTTCCCAACAAGTCAATGGATTACCTTAAGCATTTCTCGTCAGTAGCTTTGCTTAGACTCAAAGATGAGGTTCATTTGGAAGTCAAGCTGAAGAAACCAACCACTCTCTTTGATGCTTTTGGAACCGTGCATATCGTTGAGGAAAAGAACCAACTCCACTGGCGTTCTCTCCAACCTGTGAGACCGAATACAACCAGTATCTCCCGACTGCTGAATCCACAAACAACCACCCTAGGGCTCTTGGGATCGACACCCAACATAAAAATAAGGGTGCCTAATTTCCAGCGTTTGTCTTCCTAGGAGGTGAGGGAAAGATAGGAAAAGGGGCTTTGTTACTACTGCGATGAAAAATTTGCCCCGGAACACCGGTGTGTCCCTCCAGCTATTTATGATTGAAGAAGATTTAGGAGCTGAATTAGAAGAAGGGGAGGATGACAAAGTACAAGAGGCAAAAAATGAAAATTATATACCGAAAATTTCCTTCCATGCCATCAATGGGGCGCACAATCCACACACTGTGGGTTCGAGGAAAATTGCACAATAGAGAGCTCATTGTTTTGATTGACGGTGGTAGCTCGCACAATTTCATTGAACAATGAATTGCCACCAAATTTGGGCTGCTTGTGGACTCCGGTAAGAAATTTCAAATTATTATTTCCAACCAAGATAAGATAGAGTGTACAGGGGTTTGTCATGCTATACGTATGAACATTCAGGGATGTTCCGTTGTTGCCGATTTCTTTGTGCTATCGAGAGCCGCATGTCCAGTTATTTTGGGTGTTCAATGGTTAGCTACCTTAAAATCGATTACTACATATTAGGAAGCTGACCATGTCATTCGAATTAAACGGGACTCGATATTTATTTAATGGGATGCAAAAAACGGAGATGGAGGCCTTAACCGAAAAGGAGACTCGGCAGTTGATATCAAGAGGAGCTCTTGGCATTGGATTATTTATTAAATTAATATCAATCGAAATATGTGATAAGAATATCTCAAATACACGGCCAAGCTTGGTCATCCAATCAATGTCAAACCATATCGCTACCCATATTACCAGAAGGCTGAAATCGAGAAACAAGTAAGGGAATTATTAGCATTCAGATTAATTCGCCCAAGTGTCAGTCCCTATTCCTCACTTGTTCTCTTAGTACGTAAAACTAATGGTGAATGACGCTTCTACATTGACGACAGAGCACTCAACGCCATCACCATTAAAGACAAGTTCCCTATACCAGTCTTTGACGAGCTTATGGATGAGCTATTTGGCGCAAGTTTCTTATCAAAACTTGACTTGTGAGCTGGTTACCACTAGATACGTGTGCATGACCCTGACATTCCAAAAATAGCTTTTCGAACTCATGAGGGGCATTACGAGTTTGTAGTGATGTCGTTTGAGCTTACAAATACACCGTCTATCTTCCAGAGTCTCATAAATTATATCTTCAGGCCATTCTTGCGTAAGTTTGTACTGGTATTTTTTGATGATATTCTCATCTTCTCCAAAGCCTAGGACGAGCACCTACAACATTTACAAGATGTTTTGACCATTCTTCATAAACAACAATTATTCATCAGGCAAGATAAGTCTGTTTTTGGTGTTCAAAGGATTGGGTATTTGGGTCACACCCTTTTTGAGAATGGTGTTGAACTAGACCCTAGCAAAATACAGGTGGTTTAGGATTGGCCTACTCCCACTTTAGTTCGAGTGGTAAGGGGATTTCTGGGATTGACAGGATATTACAGGAAATTCATTCATAACTATGGGGCCATCGCCGCTCCTTTAAACCGTTTGTTGGGAACGGAAGGATATTCGTGGACTCCAGCAGCTAAAGAAGCATTCAAGCATCTTAAGCAAGTACTTTTACATGCTCCCGTTCTACGTTTACCTATTTTTTCACAACCATTTGTGATTGAATGCGATGCAAGCGGGTACGGAATTGGGGCGGTCCTTATGCAAAATAGACAGCCCATCGCTTTCTTTAGAGAAAGCTTGAAAGGGACCTCTTTGAAATTGTCCACCTATGAAAAAGCGATGTTGGTTGTGGTGAAATCAGTGAGAAAGTGGAGACCATACTTACTCAAGAATTCCTTAATAATCCGTACGGATCATCAGAGCTTCAAATATCTACTAGAACAACGCATCTCAATGCCAGCTCAAGCCTGGTGGCTTCCAAAATTGATGGGTCACAATTACCGAATTGAATACATGAAGGAAGCCGAAAATAGAGTAGCATATTCGTTATCCCGAAAGGTGGAGTTACTATTTATAGCCATCTCAAAACCAGAAGCAACATGGTGGCACCAACTGCAATCCAAAATGAATCTGACCCCTATTACCAACAATTTGAACCAAATCCAAAAGCTCAGAAAAGGGGAGGGGTATGGTTCTTGGAGGGAAAGGTCATTCTGTTAGACCTTGTTTTAATTGCTTAAATTGTTTAATTTGTTATTTATGTTTTAATTGCTTAATTGGTTCTTTATGCTTGATTGATGGCTTAAATTTTTTATATAGAATTGGTCTTTAATTAGAATTTAAGAAAAAGAAATAGAAATTGAATTTGAATTGAAGTAGTAGGTGAAGTGGGATTAATAGGGTGAGTATTAAATGTAAGTAGAGTGGGTAGTTAGTGGG
>JANKYE010000006.1:2656680-2669429 GCA_032467995.1 Erythroxylum dillonii | reverse complement strand
ATAATAATATTTTAATTAAATATAATGTAATTAATTAAAATATTATTAATTAGTTACATAAAGCCCTTGTAAGAGGAAAATAAATCAATGATTCTCATTCATCTCAATTACTAGGGGAATAGAGGACTGTCAAGAAGTGGGTAATGAAAATGTTACCCCTTCAATGATAGTTTGATGCCAAACACAAGTTTTTATTTCATTTCCATACATTTTTTTCCATTACCCCCAACCAAGCACCCCCTAAATATGAATCTAATAGAATATGTAGAATTTGAGCTCCTTAAATGTGACTTATATTATTAGTTTTTGTTAGTGAATATATAAAACCAATTAAGTTGACCTCATACGACAACTTATGCTATTGTGATGAAACAATCACTTAATATAACATCAGAGCCTTTATGACCAAATGATCGTGAGTTCAAATTCTACTATCTACTATCTACCTATTATTCAGTACAAGATAGAGTGAGTCTACGTAAGTTTCAAACTCAAAGGCCTTTTACTTGAGGAGGTGTCTTAGTGAATATATAAAACCAATTAAGTTGGCCTCACACAACAGCTTAAGTTATTGTGATGAAATAGTCACCTAACAGTTTTTGAAATAAGATATAAGTATAAACATGGTTGTGTTCTAAACTATACAACTCACTACTTCTCTACAAGAACAGTTTTTGGAATAAGGTATAAGTATAAACATGCCCGTGTTCTAGACTATAAAACTCACTACTTCTCTGCAACTCTTTCCAATTAGGAACATGGGCATATACATGTTCATGTTTTCGGTCATATCTTTCTTTAAAAGAATCTTCTATCATTTTATTATGTTCATGTTTTAACCTTTTGTGGCTCTTTTTTAAAGAGTAGGTTATATCAAATAACTATATTCATCCAAAAACTTCTAAGAAATATTAGTGTACATGAGTCACACACTATAATCTTCACTTAGTAGATATACTTTACATAAGTTGGCTTACACCCTCTTCTAACACCTTGAACTATTAATTAAGTCCAACAAAACTTGACCTTTTATATAGTAACTAGCTTTGATGATATGTTAGCTACATTCTTTGAAGTGTGAGCCTTTTTCAATAAGATTTGACCAGATGCACTCAATTCTCTAATCTTGTGAAACCTCACACCTTTCACTCAAATACTTATCCATATCCTTTTAAAAGGTATTTGAATCCTTGTTATTGATTAGAGCATACAATACCTAGTCTTCCCAACCATATCTATCACTTCTTCTAACTATGACGTGTTACATCTATGACTACATTATGATGCTTCTCTTTTCTTGATAATGTTCTTCTATCTCTTTAATCAGAATTTTTTGTTCCTTCTATCATCAACTTCTTATTTTTCTAACTCTATTTACACCACTTTTGAGCTAGTATTCTCTTAGCTAACTCTATCATAATCTCTTCATATATGTGCTTTAATATATATTGCTTCCCAAATATTGCAACCTTGAATGTTATCCTATATTTTTTACTAAAAGCATGAAACTTGTAGAAGTCTAACTTACAATATTTGACACCTTCCAACAATTTTTTAATGTAGTTTTGTCATCACTTGCTCACTAAAATGATCCAACTGTAAGTGTCACAATGTAGTATTATCTTCCTTTAATCTACTGTAGGAACTTCTCTAACTACAATTATGCTCTATATTATTCTATACATATTTTTACCAACCTTAGCGTTTTCATCATAACTATCACACCCTTAACCACACTAATGTTGTCTCCATTAGTTTTATAGCCAAAATCACATGTAAGGTGTTCAAAGAGATCAAATTTTCTTTAAATGGGATATATTTTTAACATCGGACAACTTCCTAACAACACTATCAAACATCTTGATCCTAAGTTATCGTGTTCCAATGATTTGTAAGCTTTATCACCCTCCAATCAGATAGAACCAAAGTTGCTTGATGTGTATGATACAAACCAATTCTTATTTGGTATCATATGATATGAGCATCTCCTATCTATAATATATGAGTATTGTAATTGACTAGTTACCCCCCACTTATAACCCTTTCCTTTAAAAGCTTTTACTAGTGTTTTGTTTTCATTGGTTATCAACCAACAATGCAACGGTTATGTCTTTCACAACAATTTCCTCCTTATGTAAAATGAGTGTGGTTATCAAATATTCTTAAGAATGAGGTGAAGAATAAAGTATAGTCATTTCTTTATTCTTATCTGTAATAGTCACCTCGAGCCTTAAAAGATTACAAACTATTTTGTTGAAATCATTGACATGTTTTTTTTATATATATTCCCTCGTGCATATTTATCTTGTTTATTTTCTATTTAGACATAACTCGTTTGTGAGAAACTTTAATATGTATTGACTTTTCAGCTTCTTCCATATCTCCACAAAGAATGCAATATCCATAGCAAGGTACATAACCTTATCAGCTAAATATAGTATAATGGTTCTTGCTACTCACGCATATAACTCTTCCTAGTTGAGCTTCTCCGTATCTTCTGAATTATCTCACTCAATCCCTTTAGCATGCCTTTTACACCAATAAATCCTACACTCTTTGTTGCCATAATTCAATATCTTTAGTTCCATTGAACTTTCCCACTTCAAACTTTGCAACTAAATTTATCGTTACCTCAATTATGTCTTAATACCACTTGTTAATAAAGAATGCAATAAGAATATAATAATATTAAAGAAACAAACAAGAACACAAGAAGATTTTAAGTCTAATTTACTTAGCCTATATCCTTAGGAGCATGTGTAAACTCTCATGCATAGGCTTAAAAAAAATTTATATGTAAACACTAGTTGAAACAAATATGTAAAATCTGCCTGATACAATCCTACATTATTTGTCCTTTACCAAACTCAATATAATTTAAACACGACTCTAATAAGACCTCGAGTCCTTTTAGAGCATGTAATCCACCAAAAATGTGTTTTTAGGTAAGATAGTTTGTCATGAATATAATCATGTCCCAAATTGCATTTTACACTATTTCTTTAAAGAATGGAACATGAGTATAGACACACTCGTATTCCTAATCTTGTAACTCATTATATCTATCTATACAAAGAAATGACCACTGACATGCTTGCGTTTTAAGCTATGTCCTTATTATAGAAAATCCTTTGTCATTTCAACATAGCCTTATTTCATCTATATCCATGCCTACACCTTTGCATTATAAAGAAGAACATGCCTAGACATATAAACATGTGATAGATCATGTTCACCCAAAGACTTGTAATAAACAGTAGTGTATATGAGTCATAAAAACAATAACATAATAACTTATCTATATTATAAATTATGTGATACATATTTATTTTAATTTTTATTTCATAGGATTAAATTATTATATTAATTTTTTAAACTGATTTAAGTAATTGGTCGTGACTTTTTGAAAATTTTCTTAAATTCGAATTTCATAAACTCTTTAAAATTGTTATTAAATCTTTGTTAATAATTTAATATTTTAATTAATTTGGACCATTGTTTTAATTGTGAGTCTTAATCGACAAGTAATTATTCTATATTATGAAAAATAAAAAAATGTTTGTATTGTTCAATTTCATTGTTTTAACCTTTGATTTTTTAAGTACTTCCCAATGAACTCAGAGATAGTACACTTGTCAACATTTCTAAGCATTATTTAAAAAAACAAACTTTTAAAGTAAGGATAAACCTTCTTTTTCATTAGGCTATATAGAAAATGTGAATAATGATAATAACAAATAGGTATTTTTTTTCTTTAATACTAGTGAAATGAACACTTTCAATGAGAAAATAATTAAATTGCAAATAGAAATAAAGATCCTATAAATCCAAAGTGTGGGTGAAATTTAGAAGAATCATAACAAATGGGAGTAAATCATTGATGATTGAAATAATTTAAAATAAGTGGACTAAACTCTATGGTTCAAACTCGATTTAAAACTCGATCGGACCTAATCATATGGTTCAGGTTTGATACCAATCAGGCTTTATGTGGCTCGATGCATAATTAGACCTGAATAATTCAGTTCGAGCTTGAGTTTGATTAAAGATTCATCCAACTTAAAGGCTAATCAGGTTAGTTAAGCAAGACTACCTTGACTTGATAATTTAAATAAGCCAAAGATTGCTCTCAATAATAATAATAATAATCAATCATTAAAAGTTTTTCCAATCCTGATAAGTGATAAGAGTAATTACTTTGAAAAATTAAAATAGGAACATAACATTAAAAAGGTAATAGGGGAATAAATCACTTTTTTTTTAAATAGATCAATTCCATTATAGTGGAAAGAGTATGGCACTATTGGATATTCCAAAGCTTTACATTGAAAATGGTAACCACTTTCATAAAAATATTCATTAGATAATGTTAAACATATAATAACCTTATTAGCCACAAGGAACCATCTTTTGTAGATAACACCTCGATAAATGGTCAATAATGTTAATTAACTTTGCATGTAGGAATATAAACTTGTTCGTAGAAGCACCTAAGGTTTTATGATCCATGCGTACACCAATGTAGGACGTTTTGGAGTAGGTAACAAAGATGAAATATAGTTGATGGATAATCTAATTATAATACAAATAAAAGGTCAAATCACCATTTCTTTGGCTTGATATAAGAACTTGTTGAAGCTTCTTCATCATTCCGTTTCTTAAGATCATAAACAGTTAGCAACTATTGTTAGTAAAAAAAATCACAACTTATTAAATATTACAATGAGATTACATATAATAATAGCATTATTCCTTTTAATAATTTAGAATTAATTTATAGAAACATTAAGAACATGCATTTAATAGTTAACGGATCATTTTTTGTAATGAAGACAAAAAAAATACTTGATAAATTATAAGATTGGTTAAGCAAATGAAATGTTTTGTGTGTAAGAAGGGCATTTAATTATGGAGTTATAGATATATCTTACAATGCACAATCATCTTGCAATCGCTTTATCCTTAACTTAGTAAAAGAAAAGGAAGGCAAGATAAGATTAAGAAGAATTGAAGTTAATGGTTCTCTAACTTGGAAATTTTGTCTCGCCCTTATTGGAAAAACGTAACCATCCATTTTCTTTACATTCATCAAACTAGCATTGCTACCTTTAAGATGAATAAACTTTGAAGCAACTTCATATTAGCCTCGGATATTTTAATGCGTGATTCAATATACAATATCATCAATCCTGTGAAACATAAATGGAAAGAAACTTATTAAGTTATATATAAATATGAAAGAATTTGACTCTAAGATAAACAAAGCAATTATGGTTCACTAAATAGATCTTGTAAGCAACATCAGACTTGCCTTAAAGGTTTTATAGTCTACATTACCTCTTTACAATATTAAGAACATAACTGGATTACAAGTTATAACTGATTACATGGTTTATTCATATGGCATCTTGTAATTGAAAAACAAAATTTACAAGCCTTACTAAGATTATGACATTCCTGAAGAATCATATACTAGTAAGATTCACTAGCAAGTTTGTCTAGCAAAATTAATCAAGAAGTAAACAACCTAAACCAACTACAAGCAAACAAAATAAATTTAAAATAAATTACTAAAGAGAAAAGTGTGTAAGATAACTTACAATATATAAATCGGCTAACGGTTCTAATAATAAAAGAAAATGTGTTAGCTATTTGTTATAGTTAAGATTCCTAATAGCTTGCACCACTTCATTCGTATATAAAAAATAAAAAAAGTAAATCATATCAAATTCTGCAACAATTTTATTAAATTTATGCAAGATAATTAAAATATATCTACATCATTAGATATTTCTTCAAATAAACTTTTAATTGGATGGATGATCTCTATTGTATTCATATTCTCTATACATGTTATTATAAAAAAAAAGATAATACAATAGATTATTAAAATTATTAAAATAATATAATATACCATAAACTATAGAGTTCACCTTAACCATTTTTAGTACCTAACTGATTTTAAGCATACATTAAGATTTTTACAATTTTAGAGTAAGTCGACTATGACGAGGACTCATAATTCGATCATCAATGCTAAAAGTAAACTTAAAGCAACTATAAATATTAGAATTGTTAACAAGTCTTGTGCAATTACTTGTACAATCAAATATTAAGCTTCATTTGACTTCCACCATAATAATAGATCAAAATACTCTTCAGTTTTAGTTACAATATCTGCTTCCAAATAACTATTCAACTATATCTTAATACAAGAAACGTTAACACTTTTTTCTTTTATAAATTCCTTAAAACAACGATTCAAACTTCCAACTTTGCTTGATGATAAGGTATAAACAAAAGATTAAGATGATATTGAACTACTGCGATCTAAGTCTTTACCCAATTTTGATTGATAATCATTAAACAAATCATACTAGAAGTGTCTAGTAATATCAATAAATTGTTCAGTAGGATCACCATATAACTATTGATATCAAAATTGAATTCCCTCTATCTTGTATCTTAGGTCCAACATAGAAAGAACTATTATAATATTATCAATCAAATATCAATAAATACCAAATTTGTATATCATATGCTTTACTATTGTCTAAATCACCTCATTTGAATGCTAGCTTGTTCTTACATATGTTAGCAAACCAAATATTCAAAGTTAGATACTTTGTTCTAAAGTACAACTCAGTAATATTATAAAATAGCAACAATTTCTCAAACTACTTTTTCCAACTCCCATTGCTCTTCTATCAACAAATATGTCTATTGAGAATTTCATTTCTTAACTTAATAAACACCTCAATATACTTAATTGTCAACTCTAGCATCTTAAATATAGAGCTCCAACTTATTGGAAATCTATAACCAACTTCTTAGTTCATAGAATGCGTAGTTGTCTTATAATTGTCATTTAAATGTTACACTTTACTATGTTATGTTATTTTATATTTTTTATACCCTTTTTTTAATCATCTCTAAGTCATTCTTCATTATCAAATTCATTATATGCATAAAATAGTGCATATGGAAGAACCTTTAATCCATCAACAAGTTCCTAAACTACAACTTGCCTTTAACTTTATCAACCATAGCATCATGCATGCTATAGTTATTTAAAGTTATAGTTGAAAGCTTGATGTGGATGTTCCAGTCCATTAAACAATTAACCAATACAATTATCAATCTCTCACTTATATGCAGTTTCAAAATATAAATAAACCTATTATTTTAAAACATAATAAAAATCAATTATAACATAATCAAAGAACAAATGATAACAAAATTAAAGAAATACCTTAGTATCAACTATATAAAGTCCCATAATTGTCAATGTAATGCGTTGTCATCTCCATATAATTGTCAATGTAATACCCTCTTTATGTTTGCCTTACTTAAAATCTTATGCAGCTTGAGTAGTTGCTTGATTATCATTAATATGCTTTTTAAATAATATATTCTACCTTTAGAACTTTCGTCCAAAATATTATAGCAATATTTGCACTCCGACCAGTCAACTCTATCATTTGATTTATTCTTTATGAAGTGATTCTAAATACCTTATCTTTAAATAAGCGGTTTCTTCAATCTAGATTATTTCTTCACTTGGTATATGATTAGGTACTAGATTAAAAATCACTATTATGTTGGCTTATGTTGTTGAAGAATTAACTTTATATATTTGAAACAATTATAAATAATATAATCATGAAATCAATTCAATATATAGAATATTTAAACCAAAATAATAAAAAAGGATGGAGATATTTAAACTAAGGTCAGTTTCATTAATTTATTTTAACATTAATTGATCTAAACCATGTACATTACAATTTAGAAATTTAATCGATCTTAGTATCCTTAAAAGTAATATGTATATTTACAATGCCAAACACCTCCCCTTAAACTTGTTTTATTGTTTAAGAAAAGGAAGCAGACGTGATATATGCACTTGTACAAATACAAAACCCCTAGTTGGAGTTTTTTAAAATGAGAATAAAATTTGCAAACTTGTTTATTTCAGTGAATTGATAGTTTCATTGTATTGTTAATTTAATGAATAAGTAGTTTAATTAAATTTCAAACATCATTTTGACACTTTACAACTTAAGATTGATCTCTCTAAAGGTTCTTTAATCCTTGGAACATTATTATGCTTTTTTGTTTAAAGATATTTTAAAAACAATAGATAGATAAAGCATACAAGCCAAACATCAAACTTACATTTTAGACAAATAAAAAAACATAACAACATTGTCGACCCTTAGATTTTAACATAAGAAAACAATAAAAAGAAAACACAACAACTAAGTGAAATACCCATAAACAATAAGCACATAAACATTGAATGAAACTAATTTTAAACCATTATCTTTGCTTTATATAATACATCCTAGAAGAGTATAGAAGTTTAATAACAAAGCACATATAGAAATTGTATGAGTAAATAAATGAATTTTGATTTGAGAGTAGAGATTCAAAATTTAAAGAGAAAATAAGAAATAAAGCAATTTATCATATTCGAATAAACAGAAACCGATCTAACACCATAAACATAAACATGCTAGAGAAAAATAAGAATAAAAATAATTGATTTATCAATTAGTATTTAAACCTTACTCAATTATAAATCATAACTTTAAACTTAAATGAAACTAATCATTTCTTATCTTATTTTCATATCTCTTCTTTAAAATTAAAGAAAGAGTAATCAATGTCATAGCCATAACAAGTAGATAATACACATGACATATTCAAATTCTCTTAATAAAAAAGGATTTCATCACTACTTAAATGTTTAAGCTTACATATTGTTTAATATAGTATTTACAAACCATGATACATGAGGACAATAAGAAAATCACTATGAAACCTATGTTAATACCTACTTTTCAACTTTATGCTACTAAAACTCAAGAAAACTAAATGAGATGACAATTGAAGGGAGAAGAGAGGACTAGAAATTTAAGAAGGGGGGAATGCAATTGGTGGCTAGCTAGGGTACAAAAGCTGATTGAAGGAAGGACAAAAAATAAGATGGGAGAGGGAAGAGCACAGTCACAAGTATTCATCCATATATAAGACAACATCATTTTATATATAAAAGAAGTTTAGGCTTTGGACTAAGTTAGAATTTGAAATTTGAGTCTGAATTAACCCAAAATTTGAATTTTTTGTAAATACAAACTCGGCTTAAAATTAATTCAAATTGAATGAATTCCATTGACATTAGGCTGAACCATAAGCTTTTTGCCATTCTTTCTCGACTCACTTATTTTATACATATGAAAACATCAAAGTTAATCACTTGATAATTGTCCTCCCTCTTTCCACTATAAACCATATCGTGTCCTCTTCATCGTTCCTTGTAGCCTCTATAAAAGATTTTTTAGGAAAATGAATTATATTACTATGTTGTATTCCATTATAAGACCTCATAGATATACATGTTATTAGTTCTAAAATCTCTCCCACAATATCTCTTGATTGATTACATTTACATCTAGGAAAAGACATACACGTTGACGGAAAAGTTATATATGCTAAAAATATTTTACATCTAAATATTATTTCCGTATAGTCTCCCTTAATTTAGAGCACGAAGGTTACGAATACCCATCTTACATAAGAGATACATAAATTGTTGTTTTCCTATTACCTTCATGAAATTATCATCTAACTAGTCGTGAGATCCAACAAATGTAGTGACAATGTAACCAGCTTGTATTTGATCCCGCACATAATGAAAATCAACTTCTATATGCTTCGTTCACTTATAGAATACAAGATTTGAAGCAATATAAAGAGCTGCTTAATTGTCTAAAAAAAATTGCATAGTTTGCGAGTGATCTACTCCCAAAAAGTGTATAATTGACTTAATTCATGTAAGTTCACAACTAGTAGTAGCCATAAAGTGATATTTAAGTAGTTTGTTGTCTCTGATAGCCAATTTGTAATTCTGCTTAACAAGGAAACCTACAAGTTTAGCACCTAACAATCTAGCTTTTGAAATAATATCAAATTCATATTTTTGTTGACAAAGATACAACCCTCAGGAACTACGAGCAACTTCAATTATAAGAAAGTAACTTAGGACCGTAAGATCCTTCATATGAAAATAACACTAAGGTAGGACTTGAATATACCAATTACTTCATTGTTATTCTCAACAATTATCAAATCATCCATACATATAAGAACACACAAAGTAATTGCACCCTTGTGATAAATGAAAAATGAGTAATTAACATAAGATTGTGTAAAGCCATATATTTGAAGAGTACTAAACCAATTTCTAGAACTACTTACATGGTGCTTGGCGTAGCCCATACAAGGACTTACATAATTGACATACCTTTTTAGGATTAAAAGCTGCAAAACTAGGTGGAAGCTTCATGTAGACTCCCTCATCAAAATCTCCACATAAAAATGCATTGTGCATATCAATCTGGTGTAATTCCCAGTTTCTAGCTATAGTAATAGACAAAATGGTTCTTATAGTGACATTTTTGCGATAAGAGCAAATGTCTCGTTATAATCGATTCCTTTAACTTAATTATTTTCCTGAATTACAAAGTGCGCCTTTAATCACTCTATAGTTCCATTTGAATTGAACTTGATTTTATATACTCACTTGCATCAAATGCCCTTCTTTCCTAACAGCAATGCTTTAATAGTCCATATTCCGTTCTTTACTAAGGCATCTATCTCCTTAATTAAAGCTTCCTTCCACCTTGATCATAAACAACCTCATAATATCGAATGGGTTCAATTTCTACTATAACGAATGCAAGAAAATTGTTATGTTTTACAGAAAAATTATCCCATGTTACATAATAAGCAATAGGATAAGGTGTACCTGAGGATACCAATGGTGTAAATGAATCGAGGGAGTTTAAGTTAAGGACTCTGTTGCAAACATAACCACGTAATCAAGTGGATGGTTGACGAACTCAATTTCGTCTTCCTAATTGTTCTCCCCTTGAATATGAATATATTGGACGCCTCACTTCTGATTCGACATGATCAGTAGGTTGTGACATGTCGATGTCACACTGTGCTAGCTCGTCATCATGAATAATATCATATAAACACTCAGAATTGGTTAGCAAGTAAAGAATGAAATCATTAGATGTTACACCATCATCATTAACATAATACATATTAGGCCTTTGCAAACTCAAATCACACTTGTGAACATCATTATCCTTTTTCTCTAAAAAGGTATAAACTCCTTTAATAAATATGACATCACCGGAAACAAAAAATTTGCCATTATCTAAGCCATATATCTTTCATCCCTTTTGTCCATAAGGATATCCAATAAAGACGTACCTTTTAACATGATCACCAAATCTATCTTGATCATGATTCTTATGGTGAGCATAACACAAACACCCAAAAGTATGAATATTGGCATAAGAGAGTGGTTTTCCAAAAAACATTCCACAGGGTGTTTTTTCATTGTGTAACATTATTGGTGTATGGTTAATAAGATATCTATCCATTAATATAAATTCCCCCAAAAGGTAATAGGAAGATTAGCTTGAAAGTGCAATGCACTCCCTGCATTCAATATATGATGATGCTTACACTCCACTCTTTCATTTTGCTATAGAGTATCAACAAATGAATTTTGAAAAATAATTCCAATTTGTGAAAAGAATTCTATCGAAGGCTGAAACTCCCTTCCATTGTCTCTTCTTACTAGTTTGATAATTTTTCCAATTAGTATTTGAGTCATTACACAAAAATTTCGCATTATTTTATAAACTTCACTTTTTTCAACCAGTAAATGGACATAATCAACTTGAGAATAATCATCTACAATGGTCAAAAAATAAAATGCACCATAAGAATAACGTCACCATCGTGGTTATGTTCCTTCAATCATTGGCTCTCTTAGCACAGGTTTTGGGTGCCCTATTGCTAGAGCTATAATGACTTTAATAAGATAAAGGATTTTTTTATGAAAATGAATTCTATTTTTCTGTTGTATTCCACTACATGATTTTATAAATATACATGTTATTATCCATGATATCCCCTAATTATATTAATTACAATTACACCTAATAAAAGATACATGCATTGATGGAAAAGATAAACATGCTAAAAATATTTACATCTAAATATTATTTTCTTATGCTCAACTTCAAGCATCTTCTCACTTTTTACTTACATTTTCTTGTTTTCCCACTTCACCTATCAAACTTCATTGTGTATATAAATATTTATTCTAAGAGTCTCACCACAGCAAAAACATCATATTTTACTACATTAATGAACAATATATTTAAGTAAAACTATTCAATGAACTATTAATTTAACTCTTATGGTACATTTGGTAACTAGAAATGAAGATGTGAGAATGAGTATGTAACTCAAATTTCTTAATTTTTGCTTGTTTGGTTGTTAGTAATAGATAAGATAAAGATAAATCTAAAATAGATTTTAAATAATCCTGAATTTTTATTCTAAAGATAGGTACGGGTATAACGTGGAATCAGATATCAGGAATAACAAAGAAACATTCGTGGGCGAACACAACTTTTTTCTCTTCTCTTTTTTTATGTTTTGTCTCAACTGAAACTCTCTATTTGAGAATTTAAGATTAGTTTATTTATTTAGACAAGATATCATTTTGATTGATTCTTATTAGGATATTATTATCAACATTGAACATTACTTTATTTAATTTATTTAATAATTAATTTATTTTATTTCAATGATTTTGTATTACAAAATAAGTTTATTATGGGTTTTTAATTTTATTCTTATAAGAAAAACCATAC
>JANKYE010000006.1:2557736-2573456 GCA_032467995.1 Erythroxylum dillonii | reverse complement strand
CTGGGGTTGTAATTTCATTAATTTTTTGAGGGTATTTTTGTCATTAAATTAGGAGTTGGAAGGCAAGCCATGCCATTTCATCCCTGACCCCCCAATTTGGGAGGTCACAAAATATTGGATTTTGGATGGCAAAAGATGGCTTCCAAATTGTCATTCCATCCTGTTTCAAAATATACTCCCAAACAATGGCCTGAGTCATTTGAGCCATTCCATTCCATTCTCTTCCATCCCTCCACCCACATCCAAACATACCCTTAAGGACTCGATGCCACAGATAAATATATAATACAAGATTCATATTATATTTATCTATTATTTCTAGTTATTATTTTATTGAGATTAAATTTTAATAGAGTGCAAAATACTAGCACATTTTATTTTATTTTTCCTGATTTCATAGATTAAAATATCGAAATACTTAAACAAATGTATGCTGATTTATTAGAAAATAAGTCCATGTAACTTATTTACCATGAGAATTTCATTTAGAATATTACCTGTATATTTACGAAAATTTTCATTATGATTATTTTATAAGTCATAATTTGACTTGAGATCTTTAAAGTATCTCATATAGGGATTGCTATATTTTTATACTATTTATGATCTATTGTTGTAAAGGATAACTCAATTGGTAGTTATTGGATATAGTATAACTCAATTGGTAGTTATTGAATAAAATATTAATTATGTGAAAATAGTATAGGACTCATCACCCTAAAGTGATTAGAAAAATATTTTATTATTCTCAATTAGGATTTATTCAAGAAATTTTTGGTTAAGGTGGAATGACATTTTTAAATTAATCTTCAAATGTTATTAATAGAATTAATTAATAGTAGCGGATAAATAATATGATAAGACTCAAATAGAGCATATATGAATGTCATATTCTATGTCTAATCGAAATATTGTACGATGAAATGATTGAATTATAAAAAAAGTTATACATAAAAAGGTTAGTCAAAATCATTTTGACATTTCTAATATTTGGGTGATAATGACATGTTAAACGTCAATTTTAATTTATTGTTATAAATTATTTATTAAAAGAATTAAAGATAAATAAAAAATTTAGTTTATCTAATGCCTAAATATGATTTATAGTTATAATATAAATTTAAACTAATGAATCATATAGAAACAATTGTTAAGGGGAAAGGGTAGTTTTAATCAGGAAAAATTTGATGTTAAAGTTTGAAAAGCTTTAGGATTAAATATAAGATATTTAACAAATAAAGACTAATATGGCATATTAAATCTTTTTTTTGGAAAGTGGCATATTGAATTTTATTATACTTTAATTAGTATTTAATTAGAATTAACTGTAATTCTAATTAAATTTAGAATTATATTCCATTTAATATAAAGGTCCAAACCATATAAATAGGCTAACACTTCTTTCTTGAGAGTTCTCTTAACCACTTTATATGAATATAATTAGAGGTCAAACACATGTGTGGCTACAGTGGATGCGATAAACCAATTTTAAAAATAGTTTAAAAGAAATTGTAAGATAAATGATCAAACTACACAACAAGGGATAATTTACGTTTACATTTTATTATGTTCATACATCAATTATGATATAAAACTTAAAGTGGTCTTGACTTTTAAAAAATTTAAAGTTTCTTTTTTAATGCGCATGGAATTGGATCCTAACCTATGTTTTCAATAATAGTATCATATTCATATTTAATAATATAACTTAATGATTATTTAGTTGTTTTTGATATCAAATTTTAACAATGAATGTCACAAACCATAAATCATATTTGAATTTGATTATTCTTAAAACATGAAAAATTTATAATAATGTCTCAACCTGAAGTCTTTAGAAACTCATTAAGATTATTTAAGATTTGTAAAGCCAACATATTCAATAAGTCATAGAAACACTCACAACCTCAAAAGAGAAATGGTTAATGCACTAGGGTTTTAGTAAACTAGTTGTATGGTTGGCACCCAAGCTTTGAAAGTTGCAATTTCCCCTAAAATTATTACAACTCTTAAAGTGGAGGAACACATTGACTTTGTTGATTCTCCATCTATTATATTTTAGTGTTATGGTTACCAGTGATTAATAAGAATTTGAGATTGTAATGGGTTTTAATGAGTTGTTGTTTGTTATCTTCAAGTTGTTTTTTTCTTATTGCCAGAGGAGAAGCATTGTGGTGGATTGGTGATTGGAACGAGAGTGTTTGCCTGATGTACTAAAAATGTTGATTGTGCAACTACTTGATCTTGGTGATTTTGCTACCAAAGTAGGAAGAAGTTGATAGTCGTGAAATGTTGTCAATGAGCAATTAAAATAATGATGACAAGAAGAAGATGTCCTTGATGCCATAGGATAATGTTGGAGACGATGTCCTCTTAGTGGTTGTGTGAGGTTTATTGCTTGTCTCTAGTGTCTTTGATGATCACTAACCTTAAAAATGGAGAGGCAATTTTTGGTTGTGAACATTAGGTGGAGGTGACTCCTAATTGTGAACAATGGCTATTATGTGAGAAAAAGTAATAATATGAAGATATATAAATCAATCAAGAAGCAGAGGTAATGAGAAAGAAAAGAGAAAATGACAATATCGTTTTTTAGTTCTAGATGGATTTTTTAGGTCATTACATGATATAAATCCACAAACCTTTCATTGATTGACAAATATAATATGTTTGGATGTAGTTAAAAAAAAGTTAAAACTACACTGTTTAGGAAACCTTAATGTTATTCTTAGATGACTGTGTTTCTCCAGTTCATTATAGGTGGCTAATTCCTGCCTCTATGTGGCTTCATCTTCACATAACAACATCTCTCCCTTCAAAAACCTTGTCTATAAGGTTAGCGTTTGGATGGTGCTTCGGTAATTCAAAAAGGGACTCCCAAGTTGCCTCATCAGATGAATGATAAAACCATTGCATTAGCATTTGCATCAAAGGTTAACTATGATGTTTCACCATCCTACAGCCTAAGGTGGCCTCAAATTGTTTATAAATTTTCAGAGTTGTCGTTGGTAATTCTGTAAAGGTAAGTGTCTCTTCAAAGACACATTTCTTCAGTTGAGATATATGGAAGGTTAGGTGAAGGCTGGACCCTTTTGGTAAAGCTTGCTTGTAGGCCATTCATCATATTCGTTCCACCACTAGGTAAGGGTCGTAATATAGACAAGATAATTTTTGGTAGTTCTTTCAATGCAGGGAGTGCTGACAGTACAATTGTAGTTTAAAGAACACTAGATCCCCCACTTTAATCTCTATGCCAATTCTTTTACGATATGTTTGTTGCTTCATTTGATTTTATGCTCTTTAAAGGTGAAATTTTATCAAGGCTAGTGCCGCTTCTTTGTCCTGCATTATCTGGTTAACTGTTAAATTCTTAGAGTCTTCCACCAAATACGATACGTACATTGGAGGAGAATACCTATACAATGACTCGAATGACATGGAGTTATAACACCATTCATCTAACAAAATCCATTCCACCTAATATGAAAAAAGCTTTGCTAAAGAAACACCATAGGTAGGTCTCCAGCGTGTAGTTCATGGCTTCAATTTGTTCGGCAAATTGGGGATGATATGCAGTGGAGAATCTGAGACTGATTCCTTTAAAGGACTCCCTCTAAAATTTGCTCAAGAAAATTGGATCCATGTCACTCATAATGCTCTCTAGCATCTAGTGTAAGTTAAGTGGTATGAAGTAACCATATTTATTAAACGTTTGACCACCACCATCCACCCCTTTCTTCCCCTTGAAGGTGGAAGTCCTTCCATAAAATCCTTGCAAATATCCTTATAGCATCCCTTAGGCACGGGTAGTAGTAATAACTTCCTAGGGTATGCTATGTTCTTATGTTTGTCACTTTGGAAAATGTTACACATTTTTATGTAATTCCTCGTGTCTTTTCCATACCCTTATAGTAAAAAATGTTTTGTAACTTTTTAATCATCATATTAAACCTCGATAACTCCCTTGTAACCCATCATAGCTCAAGGAAATTAGTTTCGTATGTATTGATCCTTATCGAACCTTATGAATATCTATCCCTTTTGGAGTAATTGGCAATCTCCCTATTCATAATTATCTGAGTTGAGAGTTCCTCGACATGTTAGATGATGTCCTAGATTTTATTGTCTCTTGGCCAACTATTTTTATTTTCCTTCCCACAATTCATTATATACTTTTGAAATAATAAATGTGAGGAGCTCAGTATTGGTTATCCTCGAAAACATATTCGTTGTTTGATTTTCCTTCCAATTGCAGTATACCATTTCAAAGTCAAAGCCAAAAAGCTTTAGAAACCATATATGTTAAAGAGGGTGGAGATCAATTGTTCTAGTAGGAATGTAAGGCTTTAATGATAGGTCTGAACTTGGAACTTCTTGTCGTAGAGGTAGTGTTGCCACTGCTTAATCGCTTTAATGATAACTAGAAATTCCTTCTCGTACATTAACAAACTAAGGTGTAGAAATTCCTTCTCGTACATTAACAAATTGAGGTATCTATTATCCATCATCTTATTTAAGGATGCAATCGAACAATTTTCTTGTTATAACACCATCCTAATACCGATTTTGTTTGCATTTGCATCTACCTCGAGAACAAATAGCTTAGAAAAGTTAGGTAGATCTAGGACTGGGGTCGACATGAGGGCATCGTCAAAAGCTCGTTGTTATCTTCCCCCCAAGCCCACTCGCTTATCATTTAGGTCTCAAGAAATTCATTCAAAGGTTGGACCAACTAAGTGTAGTTCCTGATGAAATGCATGTAATCCCTGATAAGCCCAAGAAAGCCTCGAAGCTTCTCAAGTGATCTGAGTACCAACCAGTTCCAAAGTATTGCTACCTTCTTTTCGTATGTGGCCACCTCTTCCATGGAGATCAAGTGTTTGAGGTACTATATTTGTCTTCCCCTAAATATGCATTTGTTATTGTTAAATATATTTGATGAGCTTGGAGTGTTATAAGAGATTCTCTCAAGTGATGCATATATTAATGGAAGTCATTGCTATAATAAGGAGGTTATCAAGTATAAATATCCTAAGGAATGGACAAAAGATCTTGTTCATCAAGCTTTAGAAGTTTAATAGTGCATTTGTCAACCTAAAAGGCATTACAAGGAACTCGTAGTGTCTTTAGTGGGTTTTAAAGGTTGTTTTAGCTATGTCTTCCTCCTTTACTCTGATCTGATGGTATCTGAATGTAAGATCCAATTTAGAGTACCAACTGGATCCATGTGATTTGTCAAGCAACTCTTCAATTAAGGGAATAAGAAAATTGTCCTTTATAATGTGCTTATGCAATTTTAGGTAGTTGATGCACATTCACTGAGAGTAGTCCTTTTTCTGCACCAATACTATTAAAGACACATAAGGGCTTAAGATGTGCAGATGAATCATTGATGTAATAGTTGTAATACCTCCTTCTCAATCACATCCTTTTGCTCTCCCTAAATAATGATAGAGTCAAACATTAATAAAGTCTAATCCTTCCTTAGGCTTGATTCTATAGTCTTGGGTTCTCTTTGAGGGTGTGAACTCTACTAACAGTGCTTGAAGCTCGTCCATGAATGAGACATGTTCTTCTAATTTCATCTGCTATAACTAGCATTTGAAAGGGTTTGTTAACTATATCATGTATAGCCCCTTTACTCGAGCTCCTTTTATCTTCTTATTTAGCCTTTTCCCTAATATAATCTTCACTTTTTGTCTCTTGTTGTTTGATAGGGTCGTTAGTTTCCCTTTCTATGTAAACCTCATGACTTGTGTCTTATAGTTACACAAGATGTCATCGAGTGTAGCCAACCATGGTAACTTATCTAGGGACTAGCTACGACCACAATGTGAATACCTGGAATGCTCTCCAATTGATCATGCTCCTTTTTGGCCATGACCTTATCTAGGACGCTATATGTACTTACGTTGTCTATTATTATTTGTATGGGTCTCTGTAGGTGGTATTCTATTACCCACATCTTCTTATATTCGTCTCCATCCATTCCCCCTATCATCATCTATAAAGAGACATTAGGATGCTCTAGTTCCATCGTAATTTCCCTATCTTGCTTAAGCCATTCTTCCCTCGTTTCCTTCTCTCTATCGATCTTCTATAATTGAAGTTGTTTCCTTCTACATATATAGCCCAAGACATATCTCTCATCATACTAGAAGCATAATCCTTTAGCCCTCTGATATTACTTATGACCTTGGTTAGAGTTGGGCTTTAGGATGGGCCGCCTTGTGTCATAACCCTTTGGGATTTCAAGGTAGATATAATTCCTCTATCAAGTTGGGTTTTAAGGCACAAAGTAGTTAAGTATCTTGCTTTAGTGCTCGGGTTCCTAATCATTCTTTATTGATAGCTAGTTCAAATGTTTCCCTTTATGAGAAGATGATACCACTCCTGTGCATCCCATTCCAAGTTTATTGTCGTGATTCCCACCTTCTTTTTATTCGGGGTGTGATCCATTACAAAAAAAAAAAATCACACTTATATAGCTAACTCTTCATCTCATTCCCTTCAAATAAGAGAAAATTGATCTTTTTAAACCTTAATGGGGTTATATATATTTCATTACCTTGTAACTTTCTTGTAAGTGTTGCTATTGGCTCCTTCCCCAGCAAGCTATGCTCTGTCACTCCCACCACCACTGTTCTCATGAACTAATGAAGAATGATTTTCAACTCCATAAGCTCCTTTTCCTGTCTCTTGTCTGGCCTTGATTATGACTTAATTTTTAAGTAAGCTTTTTAGGTTTTCCTTGATCCTTTGAAGTTTTGTTTCCCTCAACCCTTTTTCTGCTTATATTCCAAGATTCATCTGCTCTAATACCAAGTTATTACGTTTGAATAAGGAATAATGTGAAGATACAAAAGTCACTCACAGAAGAAGATCGAAGTGGAGAGAGAAAAGAAAAAGTTACAGCAATATCATTATTGAATTTTGGATGGATTATTGGGGATAATACATGATATAAACCTATGAGCTTTCATTAATTGACACATATAACATGTTCAAACATAGTTATAGAAAAATTAAAACTTCAACATTTAGGAAATCTTAATGCTATGCTTAGACGATTGCATTTCTCTTGTTTGTTGTAGGTGGCCAGTTCCTGCCTCTACATGGCTTCGTCTTCATATAATAATAAGGAGTCATAGTTAAGGTTTCTAAATGTGGCTAGGGTTTGGAAAGGATGAAGACAACTTTGCTTGGCTATAAGATTAAAGTAAACATGGACTAGAGTATAGTTTTTTGGTTGTAGGATTAAAGTAATCTAAACTCAGTTCAATGTTGTTTAGCTACAAGATTAAAGTAGTCTTAACCATAAAAATGGACTATAAGTGAACAAATTTGCTATAAAATGATAATAGTCCTCATTAGAAAAAGATACTTGCATGATTTTTCTTACAAATACAAGATATGATAGATATATATATTTCTCATTCGTGCTTTTGAGTATTTGATACTGAATTTGAATTCAATATTGCTACAATGTTTAAGGCATAATAAGAAATAGATCTTTTGAGTAAGAATAGCTAACCCAAATTTATACAAAAAGTTTGTATATGTTAGATCAAAGAAAACTTATGCTTATTATCAATGACAATAATACAAAGTTTGATAATTAAGACTATCTTTTCATGCCATATTGGTTAAATCAACATAATGAAAATCACAACATTATATATGAGGATATACTTGTCCTTTGATTATCAATCGTAGGGACGATTTTAGATATTGTTTAACAAATTAGTAATATAAGTTCTTCATTATTTACATCATCTATTATTTTCAATCATAATGTAAGTTTATGACATGTTAGTCTATATCACATTTATCAAAATTGAATAATTCAATTAGATAAAGAAGGCCTTTAATTTAATTTAAATTAAGTAATTCTACTATTTATTTTTGAGCATTTTCTAACTGGTAAAATGATAAGAAAGCTATTTGAAAAGGGAACACAAGCATCTAATTAATTATAACTAATTTATTCAGACAACAATGGTCCAATAAATATAAAGGTAACATATTGGGCTACGTATTTCATCACTTTTGTAAATGACTAAATATGATAATGTATATATAATTTATCACAAATTAAAAGCATTAAATTGTATCATAACATGTATTATTTTGGTGGATAATCAATTAGATATGAAAAAAGTAAAAGTATTAAGAATTGTTCAAGGTTAAGAGTACTTATATGATATGTTAGATATATTATATGATATAAAAGGAATAGAAAGACAATTGACTATTTCTCAAACACTACGACATAATGATGTCGTAGAAAGACGAAATAAAACGTTTCCAGAAATGGTTATGTCTATGATTACATAAGGAGACTTATCTATCACTTATTAAGGTGATGCATTTTTCATAGCCACTAATGTAATTAATCACATATTCACTACATCAGTTATAAGCACTTCATATGAATTATAAATAGATAAAAAACCCAACATGAAAAACTTAAGAATATAAAGTATGTTGGCTATATTCATATTCTCTCTCATAAATATGGGAAATTAAGTCCATAAGAGATTGAAAGTATTTTTATTAGATATTATGAATCCTGAAAAAAGTATATGTTTATAAAGGTAATGAATGAGTAATTGAATTTAAATCATGAGATGTCACATTATTAGAAAATGACTTCTTAAAGTAGGGTGAACTAAGAAAAGGCCTGTTTTTATACGATACTCAAGATCAAAGTGACTCCATTACATAAAATCAGGAAAAGGGACCTTATTTAAGTGGGAAAATAACAAATAAAGAATTAACTCAAGATCAATTTTGATTGCAAACCGTGAAGAGTTTACATATTTTATTTTATTCAAGTAGGAGTAACAAGACATTTATGAATTTGTATCTCACAAATCTTGTTTACGTAGAAGTAATTATATAATAGTTTCCTGACATCATTTTAAAGTACTAGGGAAAATTTACATGACTATCTTACAAGAAAAGTGTGAGTCAATGCAAATAAGGCTCTTATTGGTCCTATTAAAGACATATAGTTGAAAGCAATGAAAGAAAAAAAATAATTCTTTGAACTCTAATCAAGCACGTACAAGAATTAATCTCCTTAATGGTTGAAAAGATATTGGGAACAAATGTGTTTTTAAAATAAAACAAAATATTGATGACAAAATATTGATGGCAGTAACAAAAGATATAATACATATATTGCTACTAAAGGATATACATAATATTGAACTAAGAGAGGTTTGAATTGATATTTTGACGATAGAAAAACATGATTACTACTAATAAGTTTTTTTATTTTGATAAGAACAAAATTAGTTATAAGCTCAAGAAGGTAGTTCATGAAGTTGATGGAAAGTTGTTGAAGTTTACAACCATCAAAGTGATGATCAATTCAACAATAAAAGAAGATCAATGGGCATTAAGGTCATTCTATATTTTTTAATTATAAATGTAATATCATTTTGTCACTTTGATAATCTTGAAGGCTCATTATGCATACACATTTTATATCACCTTATTCTGTGAGTCTTTTCATTCATTAAGAGGTATTGAAGTTTTAAATTTTTAAAATAAAAGCTCCTTAATCTTTCAAACACTCCATGAGTGTAAAATTTTAACTTTTTATTATAATTTCATTAAACAAATCAAGTTTGAGCATTGAATTTGTTAAAATCATGTTTTGCGATGATTGGTTGACCAATATAGGGTAGTAGTCAACTAATATTAGTTAAATGCGCAATAGGTAAGTTTATTGACACCTTGTTTTAAACAAATGTGATGATGTGGTTTACTAATGTCCCTCCAAAGACATATTAGTCAGTTAATATGGTTGAGAGGTAAACCAATAAGCAACGACTAACAAATTTTGTGATGAATACACATTAGTCCACCAATATGATACAATTATTAACCAGTGTAGGTTAAATTTATAATAGGGTTGTTTTTGATACATTGGTTGACCAATTTAGGTTTATGCTTAACAGATATCTATCTAGGGGACATATTTGTTAACTATAACTAATTTGCCTTATTAGTTAACCAATGTCTCAACAGCTAGTGAATATATGCATCCAATGCACATTGGCATATTAATGTGCTATATTAGTCAATCAATGCTTTGTAACTAGCGATTATAATGGTTAGTTTTTGGCTCCAATTTGCTAGTAGAGGTCTTATAACCCTATAAATGCATATTATCTCACTTTTTTGTTGCCTCAAGAAGCATTTGGATGTCTTTTACTGAAATTTTAACAAAATTTTCAATAATTTAAGCATCATTGTCTTATATTTGTATGGGTGAGCCTCTTTGGAGTTATCGAGTGATAAATTAAGGTATTTAAGTTAGAAGATTTAGTTAGGGCATCATAATATTTTACTTGGGGGTGTTTTAAGTGGTATTGAGGTTCCTCTTCTTCGTTAGAGAAGATTGGAAAAGGGCTTTTTTTTTTCTTAAGAAAAGATTGTACAAAGGTTATTCTTCAATTTGAATGAAGAATTATAATGGAATTTTAAGAAGAGTCTTAAGAGTGAATGTAGGCAAGGGTTGTTTACTGAATCACTATAAATCGGTTTGATTCTCTGTTCCATATCCTTTATAAATTATTGTTTAATTGTTTGATTGATTTATGTTAAGTAATTTCTTCATCCTTATTATATTGATTATTGTCAATTGAATACATTTACTAGAAAATTTTGTTAAAATTTTTTAAACACCCAATTCATCCCCCCCTCTTGGGTACCATTAGGGACTAATACATAATTTGAGAAAATTTATCATGAGTTGACATTATCACCAATTTTGAGGTTTACTTCAATTCGATTAATCCTAACTGTAGTATCCATCTTAGATTATGAATTATATCAAGCGGATTTAAAGATTATTTTTCTTAATAGAGAACTAGAAGAAAAAAAACAACTTATAAGTCCCATTAAGACAAACTAAGAATATAAAGTATGTTGATTATGAAAATTAATTTATAACTTGAAGTAGTCATCAACATATAACTTGAAAGTGGTATATGTTTTTTCATAATATTATTATTTTGTATGATTTCCACCTTGTTAATGAATACAATTGTGTATACATTAAAAGATTCAAAGTTAAATTTGCAACTTCATCTTTATATGCAGATGATAATTTGATTGCCTATAATATTAATGATTTTGTTAAGGAAACAAAAAATTATTTATCATCTGAATTTAAAATAAAATATATGGATGAAGTTACATACATTCTTTGTGTAAAGTTTTCAAAAGATCGTTTAAAGAGGTCATTATCTCTTTCACAAGTAATATATATTTGTATAATTTTTGAATTATTCCTTATGTAAGATTACAAGCCAGTTGATGTTCCTATTTCCAAAAGTGAAGGCCTTAGTAAAAAGTTATTTCCAAAACACCATAAGAAAGAGAAAAAAAATGAAAAAAGTTTCTTATTCCAATGTAGTTAGAACACTTGTATATGCCTAAATATTTATTATATTATTAAAATGGTAAGCATATATCAGTAAAATTCAAGTTAAACACATTGGAAAATAGTGCAGAGAACGTTAAGGTATCCAAAAGGTATAATTGATTACGCAATGTGTTTTCAAAGTATACAACCGTAGGAATGTTTTTCCTCAGGGTAGGTAAGTGTTGACTTCTAGGGCGACTAGCGACAATAAGAGCCGGTCTTTACAAGGGGTATGGTAAAAGTTCTAGTTTCTCTTTTTGATCTGGTCAACCAACAGATATGCCCTTTTTGTCTTGTAGTGCGATTCTAGTTACTAAATTTTTATGCATGTCAGTTCTTTAATTATTGCTTCTGTTATTCTGTATCATTTTTTACCTGTCACATCTGCATATGGATCTACCGGAAAACAACCTCTCTACTTTGTATGGGTAAGGCTACGTATTATAAGACCTTCCCAGATCTCGCCTCACTGCGGGACTTCAGATAATTAGGTGTGATGACGATGATGATTGTGTTTTCAAGGTAATGGCATTTGTATATAAGGTTATACAGATGCAAGTTCGGTAGGAGATTTAAATGAGAGAGAAAATTTTATCTCTAGATTTTTTTACATGACAATGATGCAATATTATTTAAAAGTGATAAAAAACCTTGTTTTGATTTATCCATAACAGAAGTTGAATTTATATCATTTTTAATTGCGATACAGGAATATATTTGACTTATATGTTTCTTAGTTCATTTAGGAGTCACTAAAAGCAAAACTAATCAAATATTAATCAACTATGATAGTTAAGCAACAATCATTTATATGAAAGAAACCAAATTTTATTACAAAATCAAATATATATACCAAGTATAATTAGGTGAAAAATATAGTTTCATAAAGTGAAATGAATATGAAGTATATATTATCTATACATGATATGGTGGTAGACTTAATGATGAATCTAATTCCAGGAGATAGATATATTGGATATGTGATTATATAGATATTTATAATATTGTTAATAAACATTTCAAAATGTATCTCCATTCATTGTATTATCATATCTCATTGCATAATGATTGACATTGTTTATTATATGATGAGCATTATGAAGCACATGATTCTAAAGTGTTTCTTTTATGTAAAATGTTTGAATGTGAATCAAAGATTATGTTAAAAAGATAAAAGATTTACTCTCTCACAAGGTCAATCACCTCTTTGTAACAAATGGAGATGAGATAATTTTAAAGTTTAATATCTAGGTGATAATTAAAAGCAAAAAACTGAAATCATAAATGTCACCTTAAATAATTAAAATGTAAGGAAATTAGTTCATAGTGATTAAATAGTCACTATATTTGTCTTAAGTGCTAGATGTGAAACCTAAAAAGATTAACTACAATATATAAGATGTTATTTTTGAAAGAATAAAGATGAGAAAAGAAGATTAAATTAAAGAATCTTATAAGAAATTCCATCCTTTAATATGTGAAAAGAAAATTTAAAAAGCGAATTTATAGTTTAGAGATCAAATTAGGGATTTAAGGCTTGAATGTAAAAAGGATATTTAGGGTTTGGCAAGAAGCAAACAAATTTATGGTTTTTAGTGTCAGGGAAGTTAGAAAAGATAGATAGGTGATTTTGTGCTTGTTAATTTCGATTTATAGTTTGTTAAAATTCTTGTTAAACACAGGAAAACAATGTAATATGTTTTTATTTTAATAATTAAAAATTGATAATATACAAAAAAAAATTAATTTTTATGTGCCACATCAATGTCCATATGCCAAGAATTACATAATTGGCAAGACACATGTCATAATTTCAAGCCACGATAAGATCAAAACATTTTGTAAAAGTTAGGGTACAAACAAGTATCAAAGGCAATAATATGGGTTATCTTAGACTTTATGTAAAATGTTAAGGGGAGATTGACACCTTTTTCCATTACAAAAAGAATCCATTATAACAAGGAGATGTAATTTTTATTTTAAAAATTTAATAATTAAAATTTGACAATATACACAATTTTAACTTTTATGAGCCATATCAATGTCCATATGTTAAGAATTACATAGTTGGCCAGCCACGTGTTACAATTGGTAAGCCATGTTAAAATCATAATATTTTTTATCACTTTTAAATAATATTGCATCATTGTCATGTAAAAAAATCTAGAGATAAATTTAAAGTATTGGATAAATTTGTTAAAACGACTTTAAATTTATTTAGGTGCCAAAGTTCTTAGTCCTAATCCATGTTATTAATATTAATCTTAATCCTCCAAGCAAAATTAACAAGTAGGATAGTTTTATCAGCTTCAACAAAATGATATTTTATTTTAATAGATTCTTTTTTTTCTTTCTAAAATATGGAGATAATAGGTCTAAGGTTTTAATAAATCTCACAATTTGTAATGCCATTTTTTCAAAAAAAAAAAAGAAGTTTTGTGCTGCTTCAAAAGAATTAACATTATAAGAATCATGTGATTTTTTTAAAAGATATACTTGCTAGTTTTAAGCAAATTGTGTTAAAGATTATTAACTATGTAAATTACTTTATGTGAGGATGACAAAGTCACTCTTGTATATGAATTTGTGAACTTATAGATTTTACTTGGAGTTTTTATAGGGAGATATGGAATTGTTTTTGTTTTCCCTTTAGGACTCTAGTTAGTTTGTTGGGGGAACTTCAATTAGAGTTTTGTTGGAGGAGTTCTTTATAGAGAATTTTGATTTTTGACCATAGAGTTATGATCTATTTTCTAAAAAATCACATTAGTCAAAAAATTGAGAATATAGTTCAATTCTTCTTTAATATATTAAATATAAGAAAAAGAAAGCTTAAAAATGTTTTTCTCCTAGCAAAAATTCTACTTTTATTAAATATTCTGAACACCTTTTTTGTAAAATTTCTTTTGATATTTACAATATTTTTTTTGAACTAATAAAATAATTTTAGATTTTGTAATATAAAATACAATTTCAAGAATTTATGTTTAATTGTAGAATAGTTACTTTGGGTAAAATTCCAATACCAAGAATTATATTGTATGATTTATTTTTAATCATCAATAATTTGCTTTAAGATTCCTCCATAAAATAATTTAGAAGCATATATCTCTACAATTTTATAAGTGTCTAGGTTAGTTAGGTCAGTTAGGTGTAATTTTTGTAATAACTTTTTGTTTAATATTTGATTAGGAAATTTATTTGTGAATTCTAAAGTTCTTTTTATTGGTGTAACTATGCCTTGTTAAATATAGTGTCCAAAGAGTTTGATTTCTATTGTCAAAGAGTATGTTTTAATTCAAAAGCTATTAATCCATTCCTTTTAAAATACAAATAATTTTTTGAATTATTTATATATTGAAGATAAAAATATAAAGATATAGTTTTTGTAAACTACACAAATTTTAGAATATGGTGAAAAAATGTCATTAATCCAACTTTTTGAAATTATGAAGAAACATTTTTAATCCAAAATTTTCCATTCAAATTATCCAAATGGTATATGAAATGCAATTTTGTACTATCCTTAAGATTTATTAGTTTTAAAAATCTTCCATACATTTCAAAATTTAAGAAAATATAATTGTTTTAGTAACAATATTTTTTAAAAGGTATAGAATACCAATTCCATTGTGATAAGTGTCAACTTTATTATATTTTTAGCATGAATTTAGAGAGCATTATGCTTTTATATTGATATTTTTCAATAAATTTAGTACTTAAAATGACTTATATTTGGTTTTATGTATTGTGTCATTCCCTCAATAAAGGAGTAAAATTGGAAAGATTTAAGTCAATTTGGAAAATTTTAAATGAAGGACTTAGAATATGATGCTGACATCGTACCAAAACACGGTGCCAATATGATACTTTGTTGCTACCCGTGTTCAATCCTGCCACATTTTAATCTCAGACAAGTTTTTTAAGGACTAATATGATAGTAATGTGATTGTGTCCAAACTGTGTTTAATAAAGCGACATTATATTCTCTAGGCATTTGTGACATCATACTATGTTCTAACCCAGTTCACCAATATGAAATAAATGTAAATCTAGATAAATATAAATCCACAATCAAACTTGTGTTGGTGGTATTTTGTTATATAAAGAAATCGAAAGGGGTTTAAAGCAACACAAGAGCATAAAATGGTCCTATGTTTGGACCGTGTTAAGCAAAATTTCTAGGGTTTGGCATTTTAAGAGAGAGATGACATAAGATAGAGAGGAGAGCTTTAGAGGAGTTTTTGGAGATTATTTTCTAAGCAAAAATATAATTT
>JANKYE010000006.1:2533940-2549881 GCA_032467995.1 Erythroxylum dillonii | reverse complement strand
TTAATTATATTTTATATTTTAATTAATTACATTTTAATTATATTTAATTAAAAAATTAGTGTTGATAGGAATCAAACCCATTCCTCCCATATATGGGGGGTATGGACCATTACCCTAAACTTGGGTATGAAAAAACTATTCAATCAATCATAATAACCAACCAACCATCACCATTCATTCCATTCCCATTAATTTATTCCCATACCCCTTAACCAAGCACCCCCTAAGTTCATATAAGATAACTTAGTACCTTTTTGAAGTTTTTATTATGCAAAATTTTAGTGGAAAAAGTACATTATTCTAAATAGAGAGTTTCTCTATATAATTTCCTTTTAATTGAAAAAGCGTTATCATATCAGTATGTAAATAAAATTTAATGCAAAATAACAAATTTACTATCGTCAAGATATATGATGAATTTTATTAGTAATTATACACATAAAAGTTATCATATTTATATTTGTTGGAAAAATGTAAAGAACAAACCAATGATTAAAAATTTAATTGGTTTGACCAGTTTAACTTTAAAATTTTTGTATCATCTAATTTTTTAGTCCGACTTTTAACTTTTCAGCTTGATTTACTTAAATAATTATTGTTGTTAAAAACTGATTAATTTATTAACTAATAAGTGTATTTTTGTAAATTAATAACTTGTTATAAACTATAATTAATTAATTAATTTTTATTTAATAATTTATTTTTTCAATTAAACTCTAAATTTTTCAATAGATAAGAATAATTTTTAATTATATTTTAAATCTTTTAATTTTATTTAATAATTATTAAAAATTTTAAAATTTAAATTTATTAATTTAATTTTCAATCCAATTTTTAAAATATTAACAATAATTTGTAATTAAATACAAGAAAAACCTCCCACTCCCACCAACCCCAACCTTCACCTCACTACCATGCACTCCCACCACGAGTTAAATTTACCCTTCTCCCAACGATGAACCACAAAGACTCCACGCTTCTTAAATCTCCACCCTTAGATCATCGAATGTCAACGGTCACCGTTGTCTTTCAACCAACCCACCTTGTTTGCTGCCCTTATGCTTACCTACCAAATCGATGCACTTGAGAGTTAAGACACAAACTCCTCGACCCTCGTCTATTTAAACCACTTCAAAACTCCTTTCGCTGACAGGAAACACACGTCTCTGTGTCCCAACTCCAAAGGCTTCCTCTCTCTGTAATTTCTTTCTCTGTTCTCTCACTCTCTCGCTTTCTCCCAAGTTCTCATTTTCATTTCCTGGGTTGTTTGTAAACATGGAGAAGATCACGCAAAACGGTCATCAAAACGGGTCTTTGGACAGTTTGTGCACGAGCCATACTGATCCTTTGAACTGGGGTGTGGCTGCAGAGTCGTTGAAAGGGAGCCACTTGGATGAAGTCAAACGCATGGTGGCAGAGTACAGGAAACCGGTGGTTAAACTTGGAGGAGAGACCTTGACCATTGCTCAGGTGGCGGCTGTTGCCGGCAATGACTCCGCCATCAAAGTCGAGCTCGCCGAGTCTGCGAGAGCGGGTGTTAAGGCAAGCAGTGACTGGGTTATGGATGGCATGATCAAAGGTACCGATAGCTATGGTGTGACCACTGGGTTTGGAGCCACATCTCATAGAAGAACCAAGCAAGGTGCTGCCTTGCAGAAGGAACTCATTAGGTGAGACAACAAATTTTCATTATTACACAACAGCGATGATTAAACATTTCCTTTAACCTGAATGAGTAGAATCAGTACGTTAGATTGGCGAGTTTAAATGCCAGTGGTTGTTGGGTAGTATCGATGGCATTTGATCGTTTTGTTATCTGAGTTGTTGGGTGATGATACTGAGTTGACTCGGCTGGCAGCCTTAGATAGGCTGACCCTCAGAGCTTGGAAGGGTTCAAATAGGTCTTGACAAAATCTTAACTTTTAAATATATTTTTCATGAAATAAGACAACTTGGATGAACTGTCTTAGTAATTGTCCAAGAAACTGTCAGCTTTAGGTGTTATATTACACTCTTGTTTAGAAGTCATGGGCTGAGCATTGGAACTTCAATTCCTAATTTCTAACTACAAGAATTGTGGATAAAGATTAACTTTACACACTCTTGTTAGATATGTTTCTGGTTGGAGAGAAAAACTTCAAAGTTTGACAAGAAGTCATGGGCTGAGCATTGAAATTTTAGGATATTTTTCTAGTAGGATATGTTTCTGGTTGGAGACAAAAACTTCAGACTAGAAGTCATGGGCTGAGCATTGGAACCTCAATTCCTAATTCCTAACTACACTTTACACTCTAAACAAGAGTGTAATAGTAGGTTGATTATGTCGTCTGACAATGGTTACTGGTAGAATTGGTCTTATCTTCAACTCAGGCCATTGTTTTACTCTCTCCAAAAAAAAAAAACTTGAAATTCTTTTCCAGTCGAACCAAGAAGAGTCCATATTCTAGTCAGTCCTTTTTCTTATTTACCATTTGTTATAATTCGGGTAATCTGATGTATCGGTACTCTGTTCTGCTTAGATTCTTGAATGCTGGTATCTTCGGCAATGGAACAGAGTCGTGCCACACCCTGCCCCACTCAGCAACCAGAGCAGCTATGCTTGTGAGGATCAACACTCTTCTCCAGGGTTACTCTGGCATTAGATTCGAGATCCTGGAAGCTATAACCAAACTTCTTAATCGCAACATCACGCCATGTTTGCCACTGCGTGGCACAATCTCGGCCTCGGGAGATTTAGTACCACTATCTTACATTGCTGGTTTGTTGACTGGTAGGCCGAATTCCAAGGCCATTGGTCCTAACGGTGAAGTACTTGATGCCCAGGAAGCTTTTCGTGTAGCTGATATTGAATCTGGTTACTTTGAGCTACAGCCTAAGGAAGGCCTTGCACTTGTCAATGGCACAGCAGTTGGTTCTGGTTTAGCTTCTATGGTTCTTTTCGAGGCAAACATTCTCGCTGTCTTGTCAGAAGTCTTGTCCGCAATTTTCGCTGAAGTTATGAGTGGCAAACCAGAATTTACAGATTATTTGACACACAAGTTAAAGCACCATCCTGGCCAAATTGAGGCTGCTGCTATTATGGAGCACATTTTAGATGGTAGCTCTTACATGAAGGAAGCTAAGAAGTTGCACGAGATGGATCCTCTGCAGAAACCAAAGCAGGATCGTTATGCTTTGAGAACTTCTCCACAGTGGCTAGGGCCTCAAGTTGAAGTCATTAGATTCTCGACCAAATCAATTGAGAGGGAGATCAATTCAGTCAATGACAACCCTTTGATTGATGTTTCAAGGAACAAAGCCTTACATGGTGGTAACTTCCAGGGAACCCCAATTGGAGTTTCAATGGACAATGCACGTTTGGCTATTGCAGCGATTGGAAAGCTCATGTTTGCTCAGTTTAGTGAGCTTGTGAACGATTTCTACAACAATGGGTTGCCTTCAAATCTCACCGGTGGTAAGAATCCAAGCTTGGATTATGGCTTCAAAGGAGCTGAAATAGCAATGGCATCTTACTGCTCTGAGCTGCAATACCTTGCCAATCCAGTCACTAGCCATGTGCAGAGTGCTGAACAACACAATCAAGATGTGAATTCGTTAGGATTAATTTCCTCACGAAAGACAGAAGAGGCTGTTGACATCCTGAAGCTTATGTCCTCAACTTTTCTAGTAGCACTTTGTCAAGCTGTTGACTTGAGGCATCTGGAGGAGAATTTGAAGCATACAGTCAAAAACACTGTTAGCCAAGTAGCTAAGAGGGTCTTAACCACAGGTGCCAATGGAGAACTTCATCCGTCCAGATTTTGCGAGAAGGACTTGTTCAAAGTGGTTGATCGCGAACAAGTCTTTGCCTATGTTGATGACCCCTGCAGTGCCACATACCCATTAATGCAAAAGCTAAGACAAGTTCTGGTAGATCATGCATTGGCCAATGGTGAGAATGAGAAGAATGCCAACACTTCGGTCTTCCAGAAGATTGGTCCATTCGAGGCAGAGTTGAAAGCCTTTCTTCCAAAAGAAGTAGAGAGCGCAAGAGCAGCGTATGAGAGTGGCAATGCAGCCATTCCCAACAGAATAAAGGAATGCAGGTCTTATCCATTGTACAAATTTGTGAGAGAGGAGCTTGGCACAGGACTACTCACCGGCGAGAAGGTTAAGTCGCCTGGAGAGGACTTCGACAAGGTGTTCACAGCCATGTGCCAGGGAAGGATCATTGATCCTATGCTAGATTGTCTCAAGGAATGGAACGGTGCTCCTCTTCCTATCTGTTGATCTGTACTCAAATTTTATTTGTCATTTGAAATTTGTTTCCAAACCCCTTCTTGCGATTTGATGGGGATTGTCTATATCCATAGTTTGCATCATTAGACTGTCAAAACACTTACGTTTCCAATAAAATGTCTACTTTGGTTGATTTTCCATTCGGTTGTTGGCAGAATAGCCAGTTGTTCTGTTGTTTTCCCCCCAAAAACATCAGATTATGATTTATGAACCATAAAGGCCATTAAAGGCTTACTTGTCTTCAGTTTCTGATTCCTATTCGCATAACAATGGGAGTATGGGACCATACTAACTAGCACTGCCTGAAATTTTGTTTGTCTAATCCTATTGCAGCACCGCCCAACATTTAAGCTGATCATACAAGCCCCAAAGGGCAAGAAGATGCTACATATAAATTTAGGAAATGGACATTGTTATATGGTGCAATGATCTACACCCAGAAGCTTCACAAATTTCAGAAATCAAGAGCAGATGTGGGTTGGCCATATTAAAAGGGCTGAGATTGGGAGCCAGAAAAGGACAAAGGACTGACAAGAAGACGATTGTCTAAAAGTGAAGAAACCCATATCCAATTAGCCAATTCTTGATCCAATTTTAAGCCTAGTACCCACAAACCCGACCCGACCCGATTAAAGAAAAAGAAAAAGTCAACCTGAATAATAATAATAATGAGAGTAAAAGCATACAAAAAGTGATTGTCCGATTCAATCAGAGTCGACGAAGAATGGTGGCTTCGAAGCTCCTCAGACGCACGAAAATCCTCTCTTCTTCTGCAGCAGTAGCAAATCGGAGCTCTGCCCGTTTGCTATTGACATCAGTTGCTAGGGCTTTCTCTTCTTCTGCAACTCCGATCACCGCCACTCTCTTTCCCGGAGATGGTATCGGCCCCGAGATCGCTCAGTCCGTCAAACAGGTTATTATTGGTTCTTGATTTCGTGGTTTTGCTGAATTTCTTTTTTGATTGTATGGGGTCTCACTCTCCTTTTTCTTGGATATAGTTTTGCTATTTAACAGGTTCTATTATAAAGATTTGTTCTTTTGGATTTCGGTTTTCTATATTTTCATTTCTCTTTGCGAAAGATCGTACCTCTAGTAATAAGAAGCGTTTCGGTTCTTAGTTGTGGTGTTGGGTTTGTGGGATGAACAATATTCTGGAAGTTTGGACTTTGGAGCTTAATATTTTGTATTTTGATGACACTGCTCGCTTTCAATGTGTAATATATGCTCCAGCATGATATTTGATTCATCATGCAACAGACATGATTGCTAGAAATTGATCTGTTAAGAATGCCTTGATATAGACTAAGTGTGTTTCAGAGGATTTTTGGGAATAGATTTGCGTGCCAGCTCCATGTGATGCCCTCCATAAGCTTGAAATAACGTTCATATTGGACTTTCATGGTGCAAGGTTCTGTCATCCAAGACCTCAAATAGGTTATACAAGTGTCTTTTGTGATAGTGTTATCATTTTCATCTGGGAATCGTCCTTGAGCAATGGGTCGGGTTTTTTTTTATAGTTTTACCTTTTGAAATAGAGAAAGCTATACATTATCTGCAAATATTTAGAGCTATTGTTTGCAGTTTCTGTGTATGCCTGGGATTAAGGGATCAAAATTCTGTTGAAATGCCAGAGTATAGTATGTTCTTGTTCACTGTGGACCATTTTGCTTGGTACTTGTTATATTGTAATTCTTTGCCCTGCAGTTATCATCTCTTATCTTTTCATTATGACTAATGTTGTTAGCTAAATATATGTTGTTCTTGATGATTATTTGTATGCTTATTTGTCCCATCATTGCAGATATTTAACGCTGCTGAGGTGCCAATTGAGTGGGAAGAGCACTATGTGAGTGATCAAATAGATCCTAGAACCCAGAGTTTCCTAACATGGGAAAGTTTGGAGTCTGTGCGGCGAAATAAGGTGGGTTTGAAAGGACCGATGGCAACACCGATTGGGAAAGGCCACCGCTCTTTGAACCTTACTCTTAGAAAGGAACTTAATTTGTATGCAAATGTAAGACCTTGCTACAGCCTTCCTGGTTACAAAACGAGGTATGATGATGTAAATCTTATCACCATCCGTGAGAATACTGAGGGGGAATATAGTGGACTAGAACACCAGGTAAGTCCCGTTAATTGTTGCATTGACCTAAGGAAACAAATACATGAATACAATAATAAATACATGATGTATTCCTTGGTGCCAGGTGGTCAGAGGCGTTGTTGAAAGTCTCAAAATCATTACCCGTCAGGCAAGTTTAAGAGTTGCTGAATATGCTTTTCATTATGCAAAGGCCCATGGACGAGAGAGAGTGTCTGCGATACACAAGGCAAATATTATGCAGAAAACTGATGGCCTTTTTCTTAAGGTATGGTATTTGCAAAATCTATATGTTCCTCAAATACTATTCTTTTTAACTAAGTATTCGCCAAATTAAGTTCATGTAGTTCTTTTGCAGTGCTGTCGTGAGGTTGCTGAGAAGTACCCAGAGATTGTATATGAGGAAGTTGTTATTGACAACTGCTGTATGATGGTACTGTCACTTCCTTTTTGGATTTTTTATTTTAGACTGGATGAAGGAAATGATTTCTTCCCATCTTCTATCCTCTCTCATTGACCAGAAAAATTCAATCGATGGATTTTTCCTTCTTGATGGTCAAACTGCTTTCTTGTATTGGTAACAAAACCAAGGAACATCTCTGATTATTGGTGTATCTATATACAGCTTGTGAAGAATCCAGCACTTTTCGATGTACTAGTGATGCCCAACCTCTATGGTGATATAATCAGTGACCTTTGCGCAGGGTTGATTGGTGGTCTAGGCTTAACACCAAGGTACCTAATGATTTTTTTCCTTTACATAAGTCACATTTACTTAATCTGACGGCATTTGATTCGATTCCGACACAGCTGCAATATTGGTGAGGGAGGAATTGCCCTTGCCGAAGCTGTGCATGGGTCAGCTCCTGATATTGCTGGGAAGGTTAGCCTCTAGTGTTGATTTATTTGTTCATTTTAACTGCAGCTTCCACGCAATTCTGCAATAGCCTTTGTTACTCATTCTGTAATTCTGTTGGATGGCGATTCAAAGGGATTCCACTTTCTCTTGTATCTAATTTTGCATAACTGTTAGACTTGGTGTCTTATAAGTTGACAAAACTAGAGGTCCCTGGAAGTTGATAGAGAGGTTGCATACTCTACACTGGTTTGCAGACGTCGCATGAGCACATGAATCATGACGTTGACAAACTTATTTATGATGAAACTTCATTCTGATGGTATTTCTTTCCATCATACTTTCTGAATTGAAATGCTGTAGACAGTTTTGGGAACATTGTATTTCTTCCTGTAAATCGCCATGCCAGAGCTTTAACATTCATCATTTGTATATGAAAGGTCCCATGATGCATTATTCTTGATTTAATCTTGAACATCTTTATGATGGTATTTTCATGATTAACTTCATTGATCATGGCCATTTTCGTTTCTTACTCTGTGGTTTCCGTGATTAGAAATTGGGAACTAGTTCTAAAGAGTATTTGCTGGCATTGGAGGATAAGTTATTTCTCACACAGTTTTGTTTTTATTAGGAATTGTGATTCTTCTTTCATTATTCTGCAGAATTTGGCAAATCCAACTGCTTTGCTATTAAGTGGTGTGACAATGTTACGACATTTAGAGCTCCATGACAAAGCTGACCGGATCCAGAATGCTATACTCAACACAATAGCTGAAGGAAAATACCGAACTGCTGACCTTGGGGGCAGCACCACAACATCCGATTTTACCAAGGCAATTTGTGATCATCTTTGAAGCTTGGCATAAGAGGAGTTTTAGTTTTCATGTTGATGCTTATACGATGGCGTTCTTGGATCTGGTTTTGGTTATTTCAACGTCAGAATCCCATGTTTTATAGAGTATTCCATTGAGCTGCTCTTGGAATACACACCCATTCAGAGAAAGGTTAATGGGCCTGAACTGGCATCGAATGATTTTCATCTGTTAAAAGTGCAATATAATTTTTATCAGTTGGTTGTTCAAACTGGAAATAATGTGTATCTTTTGATCCGTTGGTTGATCAAACTGGAAAAAATCCAACCAATTTGGTGGATTTAACTGTTAAAACCTTGAACCGTCCAACTAACTTTTCGGTTCAGTTTTTAATTTTTTGTTTTAATGTACTTTAATAACTTTTGTCGTTGAAAGATAATTAGTTTATTAATTAATAAGTAATTAATAAATTCTTATAAATAAAATAAATCAATTAATTTTATTTAATAATATTTTTTCAATTAAATATTAAAATTTTCAATTTCTTTTAATCATATTTTAAATTCTTTAATTATATTTAATATTTAGATGATTTTATGACGGTCTAATATCGGCTGAATTTTAAATCTTTTGTCTTACCGATTTAATATTTAACTTATCTTAAAACTTAGATAGAAGATTCAAAATTTATTATAATTTTGTTCATTTTTATTATAAATTTGATGAGACTAATTTACATCTTCGTATAATAATTTTTATTAAATTTAAGATAAATAAGTTAAAAAAGAGAAATTTAGGTTTTTTGATTGCATAAAGCGAAGAAATCATACAATGTCATGTTGGGGCCTTAAGATAACCCATTAGTGGGCCATAAGTCCAATTTGACATAGACTTACATGATTTAATTATGTTATCAATTTCAAAATTCAGAATAAATCCAAAAACTAGAATTCACAAAAAAGACTTTTGCTACGGCCTGCGAAGTGCGAACACTGCAAATCGCGAAACCCAGCAGCGATAGGTGTAAGACAAAGAAACCGTTTCTCTTATCGATCGCTTATTTGCGATGAGCGATCGGAGCAGGCTAGACGTCGTCGCCAATCTGAGAGGCACTGCTGCGTTGCTCAAACTGACCACCGCCAGCTTCTCTTCCGCCCTCCTCACCTTCCTCTTCCTCTCGCTCCTCCTCTTCTCCTTTCGCGCTCTCGTCGAAAATGGGACCAACCACCTCACCGCCTTCGTTGACGGCGATCCTTCCCTTAAGTCTCTCCTCTCCCGCCTCGAACTCGCCGGTCATCGCTTACCGAGTGACCATCACCATCACCACCACCGCCGCCGACGCCGTCCCTTCCTCCACGTCTCCCGGGTCGGAACCCTAAATGACGATTTCTTGTCCGGTGACGAAGACGATCGCTCTCTCCATCGCAAAACCCCTCCCAATGGTAGTGCGTTAATTCTCTCTAACTTCGATGCTAGGCTTGGCTTCTCTGGTTTTATCGCTGATAATGGTATCAATGTACCGGAGATTGTGCGTTATGGTGTTCAGTTCAAAGCTGAGGATATGAATATGAATGGGAATGAGAATGAGAGTGAGGAGACTGGATTGGAAAAGAGGAGAGATATGGAGAATATTGTTGATTTGCAGTTCTTCGTCAAGGAATTGGAATTCGGGAGACGTGACGCAGCTGCGTTGTTCTATTTAGTCAGTTTCTTGTCTGCTGCTTATGGGTGGGTGATTCTAGGGTTTACTATTATATATTCTTGGATTTTGGGAATTGTGTTTGTTGCTGTTGTGAATGATTTGTTAGGGAGGGGTAGTTCGATTTTGGGTGTTTGGGACGGTTCAAGATTGGGGCTTAAGAGACTCACTGGGTTTATTCTCATGAGATGGGCTGTTAGGGATGCTGTGACTCAGCTTTTGGGATTGTGGTATTTCGGTGAAATTGAAGATCAATACTCGTTTTTTAAGCTGTTTGTGAGGTTGAAACTGATGCCTTTTTCGATTATGTCTCCGTGGGTTAGAGGGTTTGAGAAAGAGATTTCTGGGTTTTTGTTTACTTGGTTTTTGTTGGATACATTTGTGGGGTTTATATTTGCGGTGGATGCGTGGGTTACAATTGTTGATTCGAGGAGGGCTGGGAGGGAGATTATGAGGGAAGGTTGTTATTTGATATCGACAATGATTAATCAGGCTGTTCAACTAAAATGCATTGAAGCTATAGTTTGTGGGTCAGCTGTTAGATGGGTTTTGTCGCGTGTTTTTGGGAGACTTTTGGCTGCACTACTTCAGTCAACTGCAGAGGTGTACTTCATGATTGCTTGGCTGATTTATTATCTTGCAGCAAGGTGTAAGGACGCTCGATTGGGAGGAAGAAGGTTTGGGAGGAGAGAACTGGAAGGATTGATTGATAGCCTTAGATGAATTTTTTTGGGGGGTTTTTTTGGGGTGAATGTTCTCATTCAGGTCGCTCAGCCGCTCTGCCAAAATAGTGGGTAGACCATACCTCCTTGGTTTGTACGATACCCGTTTTTGCCGTCCTGTAAATCAGCACTACCACTGGTTGTTGTTGTCACCAGCTAATGTGTTGTATGTAGTTTTACCAGGGGCCAATATACTACTTGTGTATAATTTCCAAGAGAATACTATTGTATATTTGATGCAATATTGTTTGAAATTCCTTTCAGTACCCGTTCTGGTCATTCAACATTTGAAATTGAAAAAGGTATTGAATTTTCTCTGACTGTTGTTTTCAATGTTTCTTGCCAGGAAATTGTAATTGTCTTCTTGCATACCATGTATTTGACTGAGCAACTTGCATACCATGTATTTGACTGAGCAACTTCACACGGTCTTGTTTTCCTTAGGTACCTTTCTAGAGAGGCAATCTTATGCTGTCTTTGATTGAATAACAAAATTGCAAACATAATTGAAGAAACATGTATAGAGAGTTTCTCTAATTATCATATTGAGCTAATTGGTTATGGGCATGCAAGTATGCAACACTTCTATTGTGCAGACCTCGTCACTGTCACTTATAGAAATATACATATATATATATATATAAAATAATCAGGAGCCTCTTTTCTTTTTCAGTTTATGCACTTCTTTTTTTCAGGTTGTGCACTTCTTGTATCACAACGTATTCTTCCATAGGAAATCCTTATTCTGCAATTGCGGTACCTGTTTCTTAAGAGGAAGTATTATAAGACTAATGCACCTTTAGCTTTTGTGCTGGTAATATGGCTGGTTTTGTTTCTGGGTGTTGGGAAGGAGAGGTACTTTTATTGGAGGATATGATGAAAACTGCTTGGGAAGGCAATGCTGTGAGAAAACTTTCTTTTAAGTTTAATGTTTTGGATATCCTCCTAACAATTGTTTGATTGAAGTTATATTGGAAGTGTTCTGTACGAAATCTCTGTCTGGGGATACTGATGTTACATTTAGTGCTCCAGTCTTCATGTCAGATTTGATTATATGTTGATGCTGGATCGGGGCAATCTTTATAATGCTGTATGATTTTGGGAGACTCGCTGTTTTGATTAGGCATGGGATTTAATGCGCTAAGCTTTAGGGACGCATCTTTCATTTGTGGGTTGGTTTAGGCTCATCGCAAGTCTTTTCACCACTCCCCTTGAAGATTGTATCTCACTGTAGATGGTTGAGAATGAGGCTTCAACCTGAAACATTTGATGGCGAAGCATCCCGTGCCACTTACTTTAAGGATGTATCACTCGTTGGGTTTTAGTGTTAATTGGAGACAATCATAGTGCTTTGACCCTCGGATGTACGAGAATATATCACAAAATTACTTGATATTAACTAGGATATTCCACGTTATCTTGACCTCTGGATTGCTTCCTGTCTCGTCATCGTCATTTTTCATAGTTAGTATGCTATGCTCTGTTTCTTTTCTCTCGGGCTTATCATGAGAACTCGGTGCTTTAAATCTCTATTTTTGACTTTTAGGCCTCTTGTAGAAAGCAATCTCTGGGAGTCTGCAGCTGGACAATGCCTAATATCTACCTTTCGTCGACTTTTTATCACACATTTGATTCAACATATCATGATCTTTTCGAGGAAAAAGCTGCTCCACAAGAGCAAATTTATCTTATAAGGTCACTGGTTGTGACTTTCGACTTTTCATTAAGGGTTCTTTTTCCTTCTTGTTTAAACAAACTGTAGTATCCATATACAGAGCTTTAAGTGTCTGTCCTCAGCAAAACCGTTTCTGCTTGTGACGCACCTAGCTGAGCCCGATTCTTAATTAATCCTATCGACCAGGACATCCCCAGCTCACTTGATTCTGGTGTCATACAACACTTGTCCCAGCCATTAAGTTGTCAGAGTTGTCTTAAGCCTTACTGCTTGCTAGCTAGGAGAATAAATGGTTTATAGAACGTTATTCTTATATTGTATGGTTTGAAATATCTGCTTCTATCCCAATTTTTACAGTCTTTAAGCTTTTCGGAAAAAAAGAAGGAAGCTACAGAATCACTATCGAAGAAAATAACATTTAATTGCTTTACCAGCTTTCTCGAAACTGAAGTATAACAACAATATTCCTGATGTTCTTGCAATAGGAACTGCAGCTTTAAGCTTCATGCAATACTTTCATCATGCATCAAGAACAAAATCCTGTCTGCGGAGCCTTAGGTATGCCTTTTATCTAGTTGCAGAAACATGTGTTGTCTTTTCCCGGGAAGGTTTTGAAGGGAAAAAAAACATAGTCATGCAAAAGAGTAGAAGAAAATCTGCAAATTCGTGAACTAAATTACATTGGTGAACTTCAAAATCTTTATGTTACATTTAATTCTACATAGTATACAAGCAATTTAAGGTTATGAATACAATTAGCATATTAGCATAAGCCTCACGATCAATCAATCAGTTGTCTCAGAACGTATCTCTCTGGATGACTAAAGATACAGACAAGTTCTTAGATCCTCTGGAGAAGTAGCACAGCGAACAACATCAAGGAAAATGCTCTCATCGCACGGGATGCAGAGTTTGTTGTCTGCAGTGAAGTCATATACATCTTGAGCTTGATCCAACAATGCCTGGAATAGTGGATGCTTTAGTAACGTGATTTTAATTACGAACCTCTTTTGGTTTTCTCCCACATACACTACTAAATGACCCTTTGGCACATCCTTTGGGATTGACTTCTCTTCATTCGACGAAGTCCTCAAGCCCCACTGGTTACAGTACTCGCTGCCTCCACAAGGCATGACACTACTCCCCATAGCTCTCCAGTTTTTAAGGCATGCTCTTTGGAACTTACTCTTCATGTTCATCATGGGACAGTAAAGAAGAAGATAGAGAGAGACAGAGGAGAGTTAAGTTGCTTCAGCTGGCGAAGAAAGGAAGAAGTTATGATGCGGGGTGGTACGGTGGTGAAAGAATGGTTTATATAAGTGTTGAAATGGCAAAAAACCGCTCTTTTGGAAGCATTAAATCGTTGACATGACAGGGGTGGCGAGCTTGAGCTATGATTAAATGTCTTGAAGTGTTTATGTACTTGGTGTTGTATAAAAATATGGTTTATGCGATGGTTCCTTAACTCTAGTGCTGCACCTTTGTTTACACTTGGAAGCATTGCGCCTTGATTGGAATGTGTACGAACATGCATGTCATTATCTATATAGATATGATTCTATACTAGTAGTATTCATACAAAGAGACGTACTTATTTGTGTCTCCCTCTCTTTCTCGCAGCTCTTTAAGTGAGGATATGGTGCTTGATCGGCGATCTTTCGAAGTTCTCGAAGTTAAGACCCCACAAGTTGAGAGTGGAAAAGATAAGATATGTAAGGAGGCATGGGATAAGCTTCTTGGGCAAAGTGCGATCGATCCCACTTATTTGTTGTGTGCACTAATGGATATGGTAAAATATAGTAATACGTGTACAGAGGGGGAGAGAGAGAGGGAGACTTCAGTCGTGTAAAATGTCAGTCTTCTACGCAAAACTTTTAACTGCAATTGTTTGTTCATCCTTACTGGTTCTGTGTAAGGAAATGGGATTTCCTTGAGCATGATTTTGCTGTAATGAATTTCATAATCATCCAACTAATCAGCTGACTAGATCACATTCTTGCAACGTAGGCGATTGACCACTGGCATGAGCATTTTGCCAGTATCTTTGCTGATAGGAAGGGCACTTGCCTTTTTCTGCTGCTTATCTTAAAAGGGTCAACGCTATTTTTCTCTAAACATACCATAAATCTCTCGATTTGTGGAATCAAAGATTGTATGTTGTCCGTACTCTGGTGTTCTTTACGGAGTTATCAGACCTTTGTCCTACAGATGGATACGTGATGAAGTGAAGCGCATCTCTGCAATCTGACCATGAATGCAGGAGATGGTCTATGGACGATGTACTGCAAATTGAATGGAAAAGAATATCTTTTTGATCTTCGGTTGCAGAGCCAAAGACGAGAAACAGTATGGAAATCCACGCTTTGGATCTTAAACAGAATCTTAATGTGCATAGCCCCCGACAGCATTCCAAAATGTGTATATAACACACCAATCAAATCGTACGCTTTATGTTCCTTCTATTCCTAGCTAAGAAAACAAACTGAAAGATGTATCTGTTTCAACTAACTATTTCTTAGAAATTTGTTGAATTTCCTTAACATGGTCAAATGCTCAACTAAGTGGAAGAAGTAATATAGTTCTTGTGGGAATTGATCAAAACAGTGACTCGCACTATTCTCCTTTCAGATAGTGGGATCATTAGTTGCGGTGATCTTTGCAAAGGCAGCACGTTGGTTCATCCCCTGAAGACACGGTTTGCTGTACCACCAGGTGGGGTACATGGGAAACTAGAGACCCTCAATGGTATACGTCATATCTTACTTACTTCTTGCATTTCTGTTCACTAGAAGTGGACAGAGTCTTAAACATGTTGGACTAGTCCATTTTCAATAGTTTTGCTAAAACGTGTTGAGAACTGTGTCATGTTAACCTGCAGTTTCTTAGCTGTGAACACTCGGTTACATCTGGCTTTGGCCAGTGAGTTGTATTTGATGCAAAAGCCACCAAGACAGTGAATTTAATTGGGAACTCATAACTCTTAAAGCTGTAAACTTTGACTCAAAAGGGTATTCACTATTCAGGGATCGTCCTCATCTATCACAAATTGGCTTTTTCAGGATTGAGGAGTCTACCGTTATTTAGGCCTCGGCCACTAGTCACAGGCGCATGAAATGACACACGTTTGCACGACAATGTGATATGGACCACGCCAGCTTTATGAATTTTCAAGTAAAGAAGGATACTTTCGACCGCTGACTACTTTATACGTTGTAAACGATGTGAAATTTTCATATACTAGTTAGGGATCAATTTACCGGTGCCTGATTTCATGCGCCATTTTGTTCTCGTTTTTGTGTGTCACTTTGTACTGAATGTTATAAACGATGTGAAATTTTCATATATTAGTTAGGGATCAATTTACCTGTACCTATTTTCGTGTGTCACCTTGTGCCCCTCTCCATTTATCCATTCAGCATAAAGTGGCAAACGAAACAGAAACAACCACCCCATGTCCTATTAGGTAGTACACATACAACATTCAAGAATTTATTGTATCCGAAAGAGTTATTGCTTGGAATAGAAAATAGCATTAGAAAACGAGATAATATCCTCTATCTGATGAATCAATTCTTATTTTATTTTATTAAATTTTATTCACATATTTATATAGAGTCCACATAAATAAGGGGATAAGATTAAGGGTGTACTTATTTGGTGGGTATGAAGAAAAGGGAATGGGTATGGAATGAAAGATTGAGTTTGGTAAGAGATTATAATTATAGAGTTAATATTTTGATTACCCATTTTTGGGTAATACCCCATTCCTCTCCTAATCTAGAGGAATGGGTATCA
>JANKYE010000006.1:2513496-2524398 GCA_032467995.1 Erythroxylum dillonii | reverse complement strand
TTTACAAATTCATTCTTAAATTATTTATTTTCAATAAATATAAAAATTTATCAATAAATATCATATAAGAGATTAAAATACAATTAATTACTTTATCAACCCAAAAAAATAATTTGTAATAAGTTCTAATTAAAGATGTTACTATTTCCAATAATAAATTTGATGTAATTACAAAATGCTTTTCGGTTATTGTCAAAATTTTGAAAAATTAAATAAATTACAAAAAGAGAAAGGGAAAGAGAAAAATGAATGGTTTCCATTTGTTCCATCATAAGAGTTTGAATGTATAAGCTTCGCACTAGGCTCAAAGAGTTGGAAATACCACTTGGGCAAGATTTACATTGATGACAAAAACCTAAGTCGTCATTACATCTGATCTATACAAAAACTGAAGTGCTTGGTTAGACATTTCCTCCGTCACCTCTTCAGGAATTGGTATGTTCCCATAATGGTTTTGGGTTGCTATAATACAATGGTATCATATCTGGGATTTTCCTCTCTGGTTCTGTACCCAAAATTTCAACAGGAAAAGAAGAGCAGTAAGGTCCCAAACTCACTTCTTTTGGAAGGTTACTAGCAAGAAGTAAGCTACAAAACGGCTAAGTATGCCAGTCAGAACAAGAAGTTCCAGGCAAAGGGACCAACGACCAATGTCATAGCTGCTTTCCTTTAAAGAATGACAACGAGTAATCAACCAGACTCCAGAATACCTGCAAAACATAAGAGATACCAGTTCTCTGTCATATGGTTTATTCAGACAAGGACAGATTATTGAGAAAAGAACATAATGATTAATAATACAAACAAAACCTTTCAGCATTGGCAACAACAAAAGCTTCCATAGCCCATCTTGGGAAGCAGAAATATCCCAGGTGCTTAGCTAGCATGTTGTCTTGCGCCTGAGTTGCAACCAGAGTCATGACAACAGGAAGAAGTACAGACCACTGCACAAGTGCAGAATGTGGATGAAAATAATTAGCAATTTTATCGGTTTTGGACTTGGTATGAGCTATTGATTCAGCTTACCAGTTGGGCAGGACTGGGTGCAAGATAGATGGCAAACACGTAAGCTATGCCGGTCACACAGTAGACAAGGCAAAGCAAAACGACATAATTATCTTGAAAGGTTGATCTAGGATTGTTGAAGAAATAAAACATAGACAAATAAACCAAGGGCTTGATTAGAGTATTGAAATGGTCAAGTGTATCTTTGGATAGAAAATAAGCTAGACTGCTGATTCCTGATGCACTTTCTCTCCAGTAGTGTAGCTTATCCAGAGAGAATGATCTCAAAGCTGCAATCATGCATAGTAATGCTGCATCAAGAAAGGAATATGGTGTGAATCACAAAACCAAATTCAATTTACAATTGACACTATGTAAATAAGATACTGTATCAGCATTTCAGTCCTGATATATGATCTATAGACTGTTTTCTGGTTTTGCTTTTGGTCAACTTACAAATAGCAATGACGGTGTAGGTATAGCCTGTGGATCCAAACGTGGCATCATCCACTTTGGCCAGAGTTCCTAAACAGGCTCCAGCGAGCAATAGAATCACATAATCAGCTGCTTGTAGTCTAGCTTCTCTTAGTCTTTGTTTACCAACCCTGAAAAGAAGTAACTCGTAAGACCAAAAGAGTTCTTCCAACTGAAATTACCCAACTTCGATTTGCAACCACCTCCATTCAATGAGAGAGATAAGAAAAAACAATAAATACTTTGTTTCCTATGCTACGATTGCTAAACCAGAAAAATAAGAAAACGACCAAGACATACAAAATCTGGAATTATAGAGGAACAAAACAAGTGTTCAGTAATCTGGGATTGCTTCAAAGGCTACAACTATATGTTCTAACATAGGAAAGGAAGATGAACAGCATACCTCCCTAGGAAGTATCTATACTGACGGCTTATGCTAGGAGTTCTTCGGTTGGATAAATCCTTAGACCTGACAAAGTTGTGCTCTATATGAGCTCGCTGCAGCCCAACATTAAACTTGATATCCTCCCAGAATTCCCCAGCAAAAGACTGAGATGGTGCCCCAGAACTTGACTTCAATGGATCACCAGGATTTGCGTCTCCTGAGGTTACAGGCAGTCCATCAACCAAATGCAGCAAATCTGCGGGCACTGGATATTGATTATGTAGCATCCATCTGATAGGAAGCTGTTCACGTGTCACATTTTCTGGTTTGATTATACCCTCCAAAATGTCAATTAAGTGGTCTGGAGGTACTACACGATCTGGTATTGTGATTCCAATGCTGCTAAAGTACTCTTCTATCTTTTTTGTTGATCCATGATACGCTGTAAGCCCGCCTTTGGCCAGAAGTATTAAATCATCAAACATCTTGAACAGGGCATGGCTGGATCAGAAGGAGTGGATTAAACGTCATATGTACCTTTTGATGTTTCTTTTTCCATGTTAAAAGTCAGACAGAAAGATAAGGAGGATACTACCTTGGCTGGTGGAGCACCATGCAGATGTTCACTCCCTCAAGAGCTTCACGCCGAAGTGCTTTCAAGAGTAACTGCGATGACGCACTGTCTAAACCAGTTGTAGGCTCATCCAAGATCAGTAGAGAAGGTTCCATCACCATTTCAAGCCCAACATTCACACGCTTTCTCTGCCCTCCAGAGATTCCTCGCTTCTCCACTGTCCCGACCAGTGAATTCCTCACGGCCTGTAGTCCTAGGCAATCTATGACTCTTTCAATAACAAGAACCTTGTCTGCCTTAGGCATGTCATCTGACAATCTTAAAGTATCAACAAAACCAACAAAAGATCAAAATAGACTAAAAGCTGTAACATTGAAAATAAAGCTCAGAAACTGAAGAAAATGGCTGAAACTGGGAGGGACGCAATTGCTTACCTGCACCTTGCACTGAACCGGAGATTCTCTTCCACAGTCAAATTTCCATGTACAATATCATCTTGCGGCACAAAACCAATAATTCTTTTATAAGAATGTATCGATTCATTTTTTCCATTTATCAGAATTGAACCTGAAACGGTGCATCCAGTTGCTTTTCCTGCCAAAGCACTAAGAAAGGTTGTCTTGCCGGCTCCTGATGGACCCATGACAGCAGATACTCGACCTGGCATTATTTTCCCGCTAACACATCTCAGCAAGTGCTTCTTCTTTCCTTTCAAAGTCAATGTCAGGTCTTTAAAGGCGACCTCAATCACAGGCCTAGTCCGAACTTCACCATCCGTTGCCATCGAAATTACTCCTGAGAAGGTCAAGTTCGCTTGTTTCTCCTGCATTGCTTTCTCCTTCTCAAGTTGACCATATGCATACTTAAAAATTTGGCTGTGGCTATGCAGCTGCTTTCCCTTGGGCATTTGCTTCTTGGCGTGTTTATCCCCAATCTCAAAGTTAAAACCTTCTTGACTATTTGGATCATCTTCAATAGCATGCATCATTTTTGTAAGGTTACTTGGTTCTTTTTTGCCTTTTGCTCCTGCGGTTGATGCACTTGAGGGACCCGGAGCCACAGGTGGCAACTGATCCTCTCTCCTTGCTGTTGATTTTGCCCGAGAAAATGTTCTGGACAACTGTTGCTGCAACCCAAATCCACGCTTCTTGGCTACATCTTTTGCAGTTTTCCACCTTTCACGTGCCTGTGCAGTCTCTCTTGCGTGCCTCGCTGCAGCCTCTCTCGACTTTGCTGCTTTTTTTTCTCGCGTGGAGAGAGCTTGGTCGGAGCAATTCACAATAATAAGCAGCAGCAATGCCAATGCAACCTGTGTAATAGACCAATGTGAAATTGCAATGCAGTTAACAAAACACAGAAAGACGGCAAATTTTTCTAATTTTCAGGTCCAGAAACCCAAAACAAGTGCCCTTCAAAATCAGAAAGGAACAGCCAGAAGTTAAAACTGATGAAGAATTATGAGATTGAAAGCCACTATTGCAGAAATTCTTGGTGTTCCATTGAATTTTCTGTTCCAACACTAGAAATTGATTACTTACAATGAGCATGACTCCATAAGCGTGAAGATTTTGATTTGCTGTGTTTGGATTGCAGGTAGATAACTTGAAGCACGCTGCAAAACCACACTATGGTCACATATCCATACGAGAAAAGAGCATATGACAAACAAACCTCTTCCCCAAGGATAGAGCCTATTTTAATATGTTAAAAAGCTGATCAAGTATCCAGAAGCAATTCCACGCAGCTACTGATACAGGATATGTCGCATGTAATCATTTTATTTCAATTATAAATGATCCAGCAGTCACTGGTCAAAGTACTAATAGATCATCCGAATTTTCAATAAAACTAAGAAATCGACATTTTTCTTGGCGAATGAATCTTCCTAGTGAGGATTGATTGCCTGAAAGTTATCTGATGCATGATGGCAAATGAATCTTCCAGGTTAGACGTGAAGGAAAGCAGATCTTAACCAATTGAGCACTCATTTGATTTTGGTTTTCCATTATGGTTGACTTAATGGCATCATATGTTAAGCATGTAACGAAGCTATCTTGTGTTTTTAACATCCCTGATCCTAGTAACAATCCTGCATGATAGCATATTCATCTTTTTTCTAGATTAAGATACTTTATTAAAAGATAGAATATAGAATTTTGTGTGTATGGTGAACTGCTAAGGCTTAGAACTCTTTAACGTGAGCCATGCCATAGTCAGAGAATTGAAGAAAAGAAAACAAAGAAAACATGGCATTGTCAGAGAAGACTTACATTTCTGATAAGTAGAACCCATCTGACAATAGTGTCTGTATCCATAAAATCGTGAAGTTAGTAGAAACATATGCCAAGGAACATATCAATGCACTAACATCATACAATCAAATGCAAAGGTGACCAAGAAAAGTTGTTCAGGCAAGTTCAGGTTCCACCACATTACTTTCTGCCAATAACTAGCTGCAACTGCAATGAGATATGGGATAAAAATAATACCCTTTAGTGCAAGAGATATTAGATGTGATAGTAGGACAGTATGATCCTGGAGAACAGAAGAGTTCACTGCCTCTCCCAATATCAACCCATGCATCCGCACCACCACAGCTATGCTCTGGATGTCCAGGAGGAATTTGGTATGCGTATCTGCAAAATTTTCGCTAGTGATAAATATTAATGTTTAGTGATAAACCATCAAAGGCACAGGAATTCAAAATACTAGAATATGAACTTACGGTTCACAGACTCCAGTTGTTTTATTCAGCTTTGCAAGAGGACAATATGAACCTAATGGACAAGCTTCATTGAGAAAAAAAAAAAAAGAGGGAGATCAGATTCAACATTTGGATCATTTCTAGCATCAATCACATATGCACCAAAGTGCATTTTCCTGTCAAATTCCACCAGTCTATAGAATCCACCTGCTTTATGTTTCCTATCATGAGTCAAAAACTCGAGTGCTCTGAAAATCTGTTCTATTGAATGACCTCATGATAGGAAACATAAAGCATATCTACAATGATCCGAAAAAGCCTTCTGATTCAATAGTAAAGAAAACTTAAAGCCTCCTCATCCACTAGAACTTCAATTGTAACACAGCATAATATTTTTTTGGTCTGTCCTGGTGATATACTACTTACGTATCATGCAAGTGAGGCCCTGTGGGCAGAAAAATCCTTCACAACAAGGCTGACAGTCTTTAGTCCTTAAAGGCATGTCATTTGAAGTTCTGATATCAACTTTCTGTTTTAGGCTCGCACTACAACCCCATCCGGGCTCACATCCAGCAGCCCAAGAACTCAAATTGCAGTTTTTGTTAGGTCTCAAGTAAGTGGTGGTTGCCTTTTCGGCCAGACTTTGTATATAGAATTTGATTTCTGCTGCTGTGCATAATCGCTGTGTAACGTCTCCTGCAAATCAGAACGGTGAAAAAAGTTTTTTGTTTCTCTCTCGACAAGAAAGTCACCTATAAACACTGGAACAAACACTCGTTACCTTTAACTTTCTTGACACAATTGGTAATGAAATCTTGTTTTCCTTTGAAATCGAAGGCACCGTCCCAATCTGCTTTCCTGTTAAAATATCAAAAAGTCGTTGTATTAAAGTAAAGGGGTGGGACAGGTTGGAAAAACTTATGCAGAAGCTACTCACACATCCTTAACGCAAAATCCCAGGCTATCCAATATGTCATCATGAAACGCTTGACTGAGGTTTGAAAGTTGCTTATAAATCATGTCTGTGATAAGGGGAAGCACTGCTGGATTGCCTGTCTTGCTGTAATCGTCCCCATCCACACAGCTTGAGTATGGGAATGAATATAAAGCAAGAAGAAGAAGCAACAAAACATGAGGCACCCGACATATGCTTATCTTCACTCCACTCATTTCCAAAACTTGAACCTCTCTCAATTTGAAGCTGCAGCAAACTAATTACGATGAACCCGCATAGAAAAATCCAATGCGGATTAACCATGGCATCCTTGCCAACGAAAAGCTTCAAAAGAAATTACAAAATATTGATGGACCAAGGACCAAAAACTCGGTGAAGGAAGCTAGGAAAATGCTAAAAGCACTTGAAACAACAATGGAAAAGGAGAGACAAGGTGACGGAAATGTGTAGGTAAATGGAAAATGGATGAACTTGGATCTTTGAAGGAAGTCCTTGTGTTAGGGAGCAAGAAATGGAGGGGAGAAACAAGTGCCTACATTGTAGGAAACATGCGTCTGCATGTCACCTTAACTATTTAGATACGTAAGTTCGGAGTCAATTTGTGTACGAATGTAAGCCAAGGTGTACACAATGTGAAATTTCTTTTTCTTTTCCATTATTAGGAAAACAAAAACACCTCTTTTTGCCATATTTACTCGCAGTCAAGAACTTGAAGAATCTGTCATATATATATACGTGCTTTTTCACAAATTAGATAGAAGTTATCCTGATAAAGATGAATCCTTGATGACCAGGAGTGGACTAGGTTTAATATTAATTTTATTTCATAATTTATTATGAAATGGTTTAAGATTTCCAAAATAAAATATTGTTATGGTACAGCCATAATTTAGGGGTTTAATTCCTCTATCCTGTCTAGGATCACGTTGCCTTTATACATAAATAGTTATGATTGCCGATAATGTCTTCCTAACACTTGTATTTACATATCATTCCGTGACTGTGAGATCAAAAGTACCATTTTCGTACCATTAAACACGTTCATTCTCTTCATGAATAGGCAAATCTTAAGATCGAAAAGAAGGATATCAAGCAGCATGACATTCTGATTACTATTAGGCGTATAATGTTCACTGCAGATGGCCTTGAAAAATATCCTGACACATGAATGAATAAGCTTGTCACCTGATGCCAATCGATTAAAGCCTTCATTTATGTGAGCTTCTTATTATTGAAATTTCAGCATAATGTACAATTAGTTCTCAGATTCTTTGGATGAATGTCTTCAACTGGTTATTATTTGCATTTACTTTCACATTTGTTATCAAGCAAGGCCTTCAATTTCCCGGAATTTTTGCATCTATTGCAGCGTTGATGTTTAATTGTGTTAGAAAAGAGGATATTGATTACTCTCCTTATGATGAAGGCGGATGGACGTCGGTCCCTTTTCTTCTTTCACATTTGACTATCTTCTGTTGTTATTATCTTGGAGTGGCTTATCCGGTATCAGTTGTTAAGTGATGCTAGAAAGTCTAAATGAATTTAGTCATTAGATCAAGCTGGGAGTTTGTTGAACTGTGACTGGTGTGCAAATCAGATTTCGTTTGCTTATATATGTGTATAGTCAACTAAGGTAATGATTCCAGTTTTGTTAGGGAGTAGATATCTTACAATGAGTTATGTGATAGAATTGATAAGTTTCATGTTATTAGAGATATAAGTTAGTTTAGGAGATGATTGGGCTTGTTACTTTCTTCATTGTAGACTCATAGCTATATACTGTCTATGATTTCTTCCACCATGTTCGCCTGTTAAATTGGCAACTAATTATTAGCTAGGTTACCTATAAGTTTGACCTTTTCTTGAACCTAAACATGGGATTGTTAAGATTTTCCAACCACCTGCTCCATCTAGAAAGGTGGGGTGGTTGTGTTCCTTTAGTGAAATGTTCCTTTAAGAGTGTAACCGATAGCATTTGAAGGATAACAAGAACAAGTCTTCACTATGTTTGTCAAACTGGCTACTTTTGAAGTCTTGCTGTTGGGTTTGATTTATCTCTTGATTATGTAAATTCCTAACAGTACTAGATTGATCATTTAACCAAGTTGGGTTGGACATTAACCCCTAAATTTATTTCTCTTAATGTGATTTTGTTGGGGGGAGAAGATGAGCATCTAGTGAGCGACAGCAAGCAATAGGCGAGGTGAGTGAAACACGAGCGTCTGGTGAGCTACAAGGAGCAAGAGCGAGCGATTAGGTGAGCCTGTCGAGAGCAAAGGTGAGAGGGTTGCATGCTACCGTGGAATGACGCTGTAGATTAATTAATTTTAATTAATCTATAGTAACTTATGAAATGCTCTCTGTACTTTCTCTCTACCTTAGCTTTCTACATGCATTGCATGGCTTCTGTAGTGATTTATGCTGAAACTTCTGCTTCCTTCCCTTGCTTTAACCACACAAACACCTCTTTGTTCTAACTTATGCTTCTTAACTTCTCGCCTAACCACCCCGATTTGAACCCTTTTGTTTTTTGCTAGTTTAGGAAGCTCACTTAAACACTTTATGTGGGAAAGAATTTTTCTATTTCTCATGTATTAAATAGAAGTATATAGCCATATATAGGGCATTACAAGTAGAAATTTAAATTTGGAAAGTTATGTAAAGCTATCTAATGTAATCCCTTAATTTAAGGAATTTCAAACTTATCATATCTTATCTATTTACAGCCTATCTATATCTAAGAGCCTGTTTGGATGAGCTTTTATCAGTAGAGCTTTTATCAGAAGAGCTTTTTTAAAAAGCCAGTTGACTGTTTAGCTTTCAATTAAAAAAATAACTTTTTAAAAAGAGTTTCATACAGTAGACTGTTTGACAACATACAAATAAAAAACACTTTTATTAATTTTAACTATATTTTATTTTATAATAAAATTATTTATGCTAAATAATATTTAAAGTATAGTAAACAATATGCAAAGTACAATATATTATATTTACGGTTACTTAATTCTTAAATAACCATGTTGTAGAAAATTTTAAATAACTACCTTGTAGGAAATAATTTAAAGAGATGCCTCCACCTTTATATTTGTCGGTACAAACTTAAATTTTTGGTACAACTTGATACAAACATTCGGTATGGTATAATGTATTTCAATACCCTTATGTGTCCAATAACTAACAATCGTTTGTTTGAGATAAAAATAACCACATATCGTGATAAATATGCTCCAAAATGGGATCAGGATCACATGTCAGCTTCACAAGGTTATTTTCCCTTGTGGTCTTTCTTTTCGTCTTTAAAAAATTCCCAACGTTTACTCTTGCTCTCTCTCTCTCTCTCGGTCTATCTTTTTATTTGAAAGGCCATTAACATTTTAACAATGAAAAAGATTTGCAATTTATCTGCTAAAAAGAATTGCAAGACTACTTTATTAATAAAAGGAAAAGGAAAGAACTATAATTTATTTGTGAGGGACCATACCGGATAATGGTCATTATCTCCTCCTCAAGGAAAGGTCAAGCCACGTCTTTTTGTAGCCTCATAGATGGTTAATTTCTCTAGATAGGGATCATGGTCACAGTCCTGTGCAAGCATTCTAAGGACATCTAAGAGGGTGAGCTCCTCGCAACTTGCAGTGCGTTGAATACCATCACAACTCGTTCCATCTTCTCTTGTGTTTTCCTTTCCACATAATGATACTCGCATGTTGTGCTTTTGTTTATCATCTTTCTCCCTTCCACAAATGAGTGAAACACCAGAAAGAATGGATCTGAGCTTGCCAATATCATTACTGCTCTTTTTAGCTTAATTGTCCTCTCTCTAGTCCAATAGTCTGATAACTTCGTTGTCCTCTTTTTCCTTACTTATTCCTTCAAGTCTACGGCCACTGAGCCCTCAAAATGCTTCATCTTCTTGAAAGGAATCTAATAAGTCAGTAGAAAATTCAATCTTTCTCTTTGGGAAGCTTTCTCTACCTGGATGACTTCCTTTAGATTTATCAGCATCTATAGAATGATTTAATGTTTCAGCATCTAAACTACTCCTTGAAGTAGGTAAATCCAAATTCATATCTAGTTTTACTTTATCTCTAGATAAGGAACACAATCTCTCTATTGATCTCATGAACTTGACAACAAAGCCTTTTGCTTTCGTACCTGAGCAGCCTCTTGGATTCTCCAGTTTCAAGTTTTCACCCAAATTTTGAGATTTTTCAGACGTCAACGTCTGCGTATACGCAGACCTAACACACAGACATCGACGTTTGTGTACAAATCCAACAACAAATATGAAGAGGAGAACTAACTTGTGAGTATCATGGGTGAGTGATTAGATAAGATGAGTTCAGTGAGTTAGTAAGGAACAGAAGAAAGAAAGAAACGAAAGAGATGTGAAATAGAAGAAACCAAAGAGTCGTGAATTGTTTATTTACGGAAGTGACGCAAATTGTCTACCCAAAAAAGCTATATTTGGAGCTTTTTTGAAAAGCTTCAAATTTTAGCTTTTGAAAAAGTTGTATTTGAGCTTTTAAAAAAACTATTTTTACTGTAAAAGCACTTTTGAAGTTTTCAGCCAAACACTTAATTTTTCCTTAAAATGGCTTTTGTGGTGAAAAAAAGTGCTAATAGAGCTTCCAAAAGCCGAACCAAACAGACACTAAGTATAATCTATTTACATCTGTTTAGCATCTCAACACTCCCCTTCAAGCCGAGGAATAGATGTCTTTGTTAGGAAATTAAACTATTTCCACACTACTAGAAAGCCAATAAAGCAAACACACACAACACAAAATTTGATAACG
>JANKYE010000006.1:2243666-2260413 GCA_032467995.1 Erythroxylum dillonii | reverse complement strand
AAGATGGGAATCGAAGAGATTTGGAAAGAGAAGATTTAAAGAATATGTTTTCATCTCGACCAAAATAGCTCAAAGGGACAAACAAGCTAATGGTACTTTATTTTATTTCTTTGTATAATAATAATTTAAATTTTGGTTTTGTTAATTAAAATTATCTCTTTTGTTTTGATTATATTTTAGTGCTTTAATAAGAAAATTAATATTTGCTTTGTTTTAAGAAGTAACGAACAAAGATTGCATCAAATTGATGAATTATTTATCAAAATCATAATTTTTGAAAAAAACAGATAGATTATTGTAGGAATAAGTCGAGATCACACCTAATGTCAAATTGATCTCAAAAGTTCGCATTCAATTAGGAAACTTATTTATATCCCTATTATATAAGAATTCGGATTTGTTTTAAATAGAATGTGAAATATAAGGAGGTTAGGTTTTCAGTAAAATAAGAAGAAAAAAAACATATCTAACACCTCTCCATATCATTCTACTTCGTTTAAAAGTAGTTTGATCTCAATTTTTCTCCTTTTTTTCTATTTTTAATGTTGAAATAAAAGTCATGTATGGCTAAATCTAAATATTATGATTCGAGGAGATTCAAAACTCTAGTTTTAATTTTATAAGATTTTGTTTTAAACTTAGATTTTTATTTTAATTCAAGAATTCCATGTTTTGTATTTTTATATTTTATAAATAATTAATATTTATTGATCTGAAAAATTAATTTAATGTTGATTATTATATAACTAACCATGAATTCAGTGATATGTAATTGTCATAAAGGATGGATACAAGTAGCAAATAAATTATTTATAAAGTATAAAGTTACATATTTAACTTATGAGAAAAAAAACTAAATTGAATAGTTGTAGCTATCCCAATTAATTAATTTAGGGTTTAGTCTTTTTCACTAAACTTATTTTGATCATTTAATTGATGTAGAATTCTATTATACCAAATATATTAATGATAATTTTTAGTTTGAATGTTGGGCTTAAAACCAATTAATTTAGAAAATTTTGAGACTTATTATGACTATCTTAATATGTTTCGAACTAACTGCTTGAATTGTGAAAGTTATTCTTTTTAGAGCAATGATCAATGTTATAATTGGATAAGATATTTACCTTGCATCGGAGGTAAGTATCGTTAAATTTCTCACTTCTTATTTCAATTTTTTGCTAATTTAATTTATTATTTAATTAATCATAAAGCCCCACCTTATTTTGTCAATTGAAATTAAGAAACTAGTTTTTAGTTCTTATAGGATTGGATTTGGTTTCACGACTACTACAAGAGTTTAGAGAATTGGAATTAATTTTAAGGGCCTTAACAACCTAATCAAAATTTTGACATCATTGTCAGGGAACTATTTTAGACAATAGCGCGTCTTTTAAGGAAAGAGACTAAGCATAGAAATGGTTATTTACCTCTAGAAGTGAAAGCTGAGATAGATCCAATAATTAGTGAAGATTCTAATTTCCAAAAAGTTCAAGAAAAGATGACAAATCCTAATATTAGAACTTTGAGAGAGTTAGCGACGTCAAATTTGAATCAACAACCCTCATGCATATGATTTCTAGACATTAAGTTAGATTTTGAATTGTATTTTGGTTTGATTCACTTACTTCTTATTTTTCATGGTCTTGAAGGTAAAAATCCATATAAACATTTGGAAGAATTTCATATTGTCTACTCTAAAATGAAGTCAGAAGGATTGAAAGAAGAACAAATTAATTTCAGAGCCTTTCCATTCTCATTGAAAGATAAGGCAAAGGATTGTCTACATTATCTTCCCTCTAACTTAGTGACAACATAGAATGAGATGAAAAGGCTGTTAATAGAAAACTTCTTTGCTACATCATGAGCATTCAATATCAAAAAGGAGATATGTGGGATATGACAATTCAGCAGAGAAACATTGTATAAATATTAGGAGAGGCATTGCATGAATAGGATAGGTTTAGCGAGTTATGTCACACCATCAGATTCCTGAGCAACTCTTGATTCAGTTCTTTTATGAAGGACTATTACCAATGAGTAGGAGCAGTGACGGAGCCAGGAATTTAAGATAAGGGGCCCAAGAATTAATTTTTTTAAATTTTAGGGGGCCCAGTACACCACTGACCCTTAAATAACTCTATATATATATATATATATAATAATTTTTAAAAAAAACTTGGGGGGCCCAGTGACCCCCCAAGTCTCTATATAGCTCCGTCTCTGAGTAGGAGTATGGTAGATGTAGCTAGTGGAGGAGCTTTGGTAAATAAAGCACTAAAAGCAGTTAGGTAATTGATAACAAATATGACTAAAAATTCTCAACAGTTTGAGACAAGGATGGATAGAACGATTAAGCGCGTGAATGAGGAAAGTAATATGAACCTTAAGGATAAAATTTTGGATTTAATTGCTCAGTTCTTCAAATGGCTATAGGTCAATTGCAATCAACACGAGTGTGTAGAATATCCTTATTCTGTGGATATCTTAGGATATGTCCCCTACATTACAATAAGACTCTCTTCAAGAAGTTAACGCAATAGGGGGATTTTCGAGTTAACCTCAATGAAAATATGACCTTATTCCAATCATTATAATCCAAGATAGTGTGAGCTATGAAAATCGAGGAGGGCAACAAAGATATCAACCTCACAATTTCAATAGACAACCTTAAACACCTACATATGCTCAATCTCAATCTTCAAATTTATGAATATCTTCGGAAGAAATTGTTAAAGCACTTACTACTACTTTTCAACAATTTCAATAGGAAACAAAAGCAATCCTTTAGAATTTAGGAAATCAAATCACTCAATTAGCCACCTCAGTTAGTAAATTAGAAGTAGAAGCATTAGGAAAATTACCTTCATAAAAGATGGTAAATCTAAAAGGGAATGAGAGTGCAATGATGTTGAGAAGCGGTAAAAAATAATAATCTGGATCTTTCGTAAAAATGGAGTTAGAAAAACATGACAAAGGATAAAAGAAATATGAACCTCCAAATCAATAGTCAATAAAGGTAAAAGATGATTTATCTACACCAATATCAGCTAATGCATGTGTACCTCCTTTTCCTTGCAAGTCAGCTAAATAAAAAAAAAGAATATTGAAGAGAGATCTTAAAGACCTTCAAAAAGGTAAAAATCAATATATCACTTCTAGAATCCATCAAGCAAATTCAAAATATGCAAAGTTCATGAAAGAACTATGTGCAAATAAAAGGAGGTTAAAGGATAAGAAGAGAATAATTTTGAGTAAGTATATATCATTTTTAATAAATAGGAAACTATTAAAAAATTCAAAGATCCATATATGTTTACATTTTCGTGTGTCATTGGTGATAAGAAAATTGAGTTTGTCATGCTAGATTTAAACGCATCTATTAATGTCATATCATGGTCAATTTACCGAGCTTTAAATCTAAATTCTTTGTAAGAAACTAATATGATTATTCATCTAGCTAATGATTCTTATATGTGTCCTATTGGTGCTATAAAAGATATTTTAGTCTAAGTTAACAGTTTGGTATTTCCAGTGGACTTTTACATATTGAAAATGGATGAAGATAATGTAAAAATTCAACTTCGATTTGGGAAGGATATTTCTGAAGACGGCTAAGAAAAAAATGATGTAAATGAGGGAACTCTTTCCGTAGAGTTTGATGGAGAAATAGTGAAGTTTAATATTTTTTAGGTAATAAAGCACCTTAATAATTTTTACTCTATTTATCATATGGATTTGTAGATTCAACTGTTCAAGATATTTTTAAAGAAGAAAGTATCGATGATAAGTTGGAGTTTAATGTCAAATTGGAAATGAACGTGCAAGTTGATAAAACTTATGAAATTGTAGAATCATTATTAGTGATGCTAATAGATTCGAAAACTTTAAATGCTGAAATTACTATAACTCACAAGAAAATGTTGCCTTCTATTTTGCAAGCTCTAAAGATAGAATTAAAGTCCTTACCTAATCACCTCAAGTATGTTTATTTAGGTGAAGGAGAGTCATTACCTGCGATCATCTCAAAAAGGATGACTACAGGGTAAAAGGAAGGCCTAGTAATACTTAAAAAAGAGTAAAACAATTTTCATTTATAAGATTCTTTTGGACGAGAATGTTAAGCCAACAAGGGAACCTCAAATAATATTCAATCCAACAATGAAAAATGTGATAATGAAAGAGATTCTAAAACTTTTGGATACAGGTATAATCTATTCAATCTCGGATAGTGAATAAGTGAGTCTAGTGCTTGTTTTGACAAAAAAAATGGGATGACAATGATACGAAACTAGAATGATGAGTTGGTACTAATGAGGGTATATAATGGGTGACAAATGTGTATAGACTTTAGGAATCTTAACTTAGTAACCAGAAATGACCATTTCCTATTACCCCTTTGTAGATCAAATGTTAAAAAGGCTTGTGGGTAAACCATGTTTTTGGTTTTTATATAGTTTTGCAAGTTTTTAACCAAATAGAAAGTGCTTAAGAAGATCCAGAAAAGACTACCTTTACATGCCCTTTTAGAACGTATGCCTTCAGGTGAATGCCTTTTGATCTTTGTAATGATACAAGTACATGTCAAAGATGCATGATGAGTATTTTTCTAAGTATATTAAGAACTGCGTTGAAGTAATCATGGATGATTTTATTATTTACAGGGATTCATTTGATGATTGCTTAAATCATTTATTTAAGGTTCTCAAAAGAAGCATTTAAATGAATTTGGTGTTAAATTATGAAAACTTTCATTTTATTATTGATCAAGGCATCATTTTGGTATATGTGATTTCATCCAGGGGTATAAAAGTTGATAAAGCAAAAGTGGATTTAATTATGAACTTACCTTACCTTACAATATTAGGAAAGTTCGATCTTTTCTTAGACATGCTGGATTTTATTGCAAGTTTATTAAAGATTTTTCCAATATAGTCATACCATTATCAAAGTTGCAACAAAAAGACGATCCATTTGAATTTGAAAAGGATTATAAGGAAGCTTTTAACAAACTCAAGGCATTATTGACAAATATACCTATTATTCAACCACCAAATTAGGATTTACCATTCGAGATCATGTGTGATGCTAGAAATTATGCAGTGGAAGCTATTTTAGGCTAAAGGATTTGGAAACAAATTCATGTTATTTATTATGCTTCAAGAATATTGGGTGTTGCATAATGCAATTATTCTACAACTAAAAATGAGCTTTTAGCAATTATTTTTTCTTTATTTAAATTTATATCTTATTTTCTTAGCTCTAAAGTTACTAAGTATTCTGTCCATGCAACATTGAAATACCTTTTGGTGAAGAAGGAGCCTAAATCGAGCTTGATACAATGTATTTTGCTACTTCAGGAGTTTGGTTTGATAATAAGGGATAGAAAAGGAGTCAACAATTTAATGGTGGACCATCTGAGTTGGTTAGTAAGAGATGAAGATATTTTACCGAATGAAAGGTATGGTTCTATGGCACGCAAATCTTGTTAATTATTTGGAACTTTACATAATTACCTTAGCAATTCTAAGAATGAAAAGATAAGGAATGAGGCAAAATATTATGTTTGGGATGAACTATACTTGGGGATGTTCTAATTTGATTAAATTATTAGGCGTTGTGAGTTAGAGCATGAACATCATTATGTCTTAGCTTTTTGTCAAAATTATATATATGATGGTCACTTTGGCCCTAAGTGAATTGCTAGAAAAGTTTTAGATAATGGATTGTATTGAGAGACTTGATTTAGAGATACTTATGTGTTTTGTAAAAGTTGTGACAAATGCTAAAATACATGTACATTATCTTATAAAAATGAAATGCCTCAAAACCCAATTCTTATAATTGAGATATTTGATGTATGAGGTATTGACCTTATGGGCCCTTTTCCTTCATCTCATGGTTTTTTTAATATACTTTTGGCTATTGATTATGTTTCAAAGTGGGTGGTAGCAAAAAGCACTAAGATTGATGATTTTATAGCTATTATAGGTTTTATAAAGTACATTTTGAGTTTTATGAACCATTAATAATGATCAAAGAAGCCATTTTTTAACAAAATAGTAGTAGCTTTGTTTAAAAAATATGATGGATGACATTAAGTAGCCACCATATACCATCCATAAATGAATGAACAAATAAAAGCATTGAATAGAGAAGTAAAATTTATTTTGGAAAAGAAGGTAATTCCAAGACGAAAGGATTGGAGCTTACATCTAGATGATACTCTTTGGGCATACCGTACAACCTACAAAACATCCATAAGAATGTCTCCTTATTGATTAGTTTTTGGTAAAGATTGTCATTTACCGGTGGAGATTAAACATAAAACTTATTAGGCAATGCAACATTACGACATTAATTGGCAAAATCTAGGGAGACAAGGAAATTGCAATTACAAGAGCTAGAGGAACTAGGGTTAGATGCTTACGAGAATTTGAGAATCTACAAAGAGAAAAAAAAATTGTTCCATGATAATATAATTTTGAGGAAGCAAGTTGAGGTAGGACAGAAAGTGTTATTATACTTAATTAATGCTTATACTAGGTAACTTACATTCTAGATGACTTGACCCTTTTGTTATCACTAATATATTTCCTCATAGTAAAGTAGAAATAAAAAGTTTAGATACTAGGAAGATTTTATAGGTGAACAGACATAGATTGAAATCATCTTATGAGGAGATGACAATTTTAAATATGGTGGATATTAATTTGGTAGTTCCCCAATACGCAGAAGTTTAAAAAGAAAAAAACCCCATCGAACATAACAACGTCAAACAATTGCTTTATTTAGGACGCAACCTAAAACATGATAATTTTTATTAGTTTTTTTAATTATATATAGTTTTCATTTATGTCTTTGAGAAGTTAGTTTAATAGCTTAAGAGGAATAAGATCTTAAAATTCAAAAATACTAAAATTCATAAGATCAAATCATGCCTTATGTAATTTAACTGACAGGATCAAATACTCAAAATTTTAGAATACTAAAACTCATAAGGTGAGATCACGCCTTATAAGATTTAGCTTTATGGAATGGAACCCCTAAAATTCTAGAATATTAACATTCATAAGGCATGATCATATCTGATAGTTTGTTTAGTTTTAAAGATGACTGTAAATTTTTAATAAGTAAAAATTAAATAAATGATAAAAAATAAAAATAAAAATAAAAATAGATATTAATGTCTTTAAAAAAGTATTTAAAAAAGAAAAAAGAAAAACCTTGTTTCTTTTGTTTCTTTTTCAGCAAACACACAATAATGCTAGCCCTATTAACACAATGTCACACCAGCTATAAGCACACCACACCTAGCCAACCTCACACTAGCTCCAGCATACCAATATCGCCCTAATGTTCATAGCCTTTTGAACACAACGCACCACACAGAACTAAGTCGTTATACCCCTATACCTAGCATTGTAGTCACCTAACTATAACACTTAGCACCATAACATCCCAACAATAGACCCACCAATGCAATCACCATCAACTACAACACTAAAAGCAACCTAGCTCTCCATAATGTCATAATAAAGTCTCATTTCTTTTCTAGTTTCATTTGAATCATTTTTTATTACATAATTTTAATTTGAGTTATTCTTAAGTTGTTTTAGTTATTTTTAGAATTAGTTTTCTTATTTATAATTGTCTTAATTATGGGACGTTGAAAAGATACTAATCAGATAACAACAAAAGGGAAGTCTAAGGTGAATTCAACTACATAAAATCATTTTGACACTAGTCCTACCATAAGTACCTGTAGGAAGTATGCTTATATAACTAAAAATACATATATCTTCCTACCATCTGAGTATGACCTTTGTGGATATCTCAATTTCAGCTTTAAAGAAAGAAAGTAATAGTACACTGCTCTCAAACTTGACATATTAATCCAAGTAAGTATGTGCATTATCATTCTTTAGAAGAATTGCATATCAAAGAAAATTTTGATAATTTGGTTATTGACATGATTTGGAGATATTTTGTGTTGATTTATTGTTTGGTATTTATTGAATTAACTAGGAAGTTTGATAATACCTTCAAATTTCATAAACCAAATAATTTTGCTTTATGTTGTTCCAATGTGGTACCATATAAATTATCGAATTTAAATAGAGCACCACTGAATTTAATTTGGCCTTAGGGTTGATAGATAAGGAATATGCTAATTCGACTTAGTACAAAGAATCTGTAGTGGACTATAGTGATTTTAATTCTTCTAGAGTGTCAAAATCGTTGTCTTCTAACCTGTTGGTTTATCATTCAAGTAAATCTAAGGGTAGTGATCGTAATGAGCTTGAATGGATTGATATACAATGTTTCTTGACGTTAAATTATTTTGAAAGACAGGTCATGATGTATACTTGGACTAAAGCTAAGTTGTTTCTTATTTGGTGTATGGTACACAGAGTACGCGTTAATTTAGGTGTTTAGTTGGTGATGTAGTTTCACACTATTATCTCTTCTAATAATAATTTTTGTCTTGGTTCCCTTAGTACTCATCTGGCTAATAATCTCAATTTCTTTATATGACTGACACTAATATGCATATGGCCTATGAGATGGAACCGTTAGACAGGGTTTGTTTAAGTAGGATGAGGTTACTTGAGCAACAAAATAGAGCATTTTGTTTTGTACCATGTAACCCCCTTATAAAGGTTCATCACTAACACAATAAGAGGATCGTCTCTTTTTCTTCTAGTTCCACCAATCCATCATGAGCATCATTTTCAGCTGGAGAGGTTGGAACGTAAAATTTCTAAATTAAAGAAGAATTTGGATGCTCTGCTTCAATTATTAGGGTTGATACCTTTACGTCCACTGACACCATAATACATTTCATTTTAAATGATCACAACTCAGGAGAGTCATTTACTATGTACTTTATTTTTTTTATTTTATGGTATGTGAGCATATTGTACATATATTAGGACAATATATGATTTAGGTTTGGGGGAGCGAGAGTATATATTATGATGAACTCTGTGAATTATGCTTGAACTCATGAATAATATGATCCATATATTGATTATTCCTCATGATAGCCTTATAATTTTCTGATTACTGTTTAGAAATAACTATTTAGTTAGTATACATGTTTGGTTAAGAATTAACATACGAGAGAGACAAGCATGATTAGTATTTTTCATTAAATTACTTTAAGTATCGCATTGGTTTTATTGAATGAAAGTATACAAGGCTTGATATATTTTGATACCTATGTGAGCTTTGAGCCTCAGAGCATTTATCATATTTGTGCTCGTACATTTCTTTTTGTTATGTATTATCAACCGTAGCTTATTTATGCTATAACTTGCTTTTGAATACATATTGAGACCATATGTTTGATGAATTTGTGCATAAAGATGATAAGGACAATTAGGATAACCATTTTTTGGCCTAGACAAGCCTATATTAATTTTGACCCCTAGAAAACCAATTTAAGCCTTACCATTTCTTTTATTAAATGTTGACCTTGTTACAAACCACTTTTACCCCTCTTCTTATTGATGTCATTAATAATTTTAAGCTCCTAAATTGAAAGAATTGTATCAAACTTATTTGCATAGGATTTTGACTATTTCCATGAAAAGTGAATTAGCTAATTCAAGTTGCATTGTTTTGATTTTTCATTCTATTTTATATATAGAATAAGGGAGAACTATAAAAAAAATCTCCTCTTTGATGTTCATGTTTAAAAAAATGAAAAAAGGAAAAGAAAAAAGAAAAAAAAAGATGAGGTAATTGAAAAGGATGCTATTTAAACTAAGTGAGTTTTGGGCTAAATTGAGGTAAAACTTATATGAATAAGTTTGTATGGTTTCCTTTAATTTATTTATCCTATAAACTTCTTTTTTTCATACCTTATCTAAGCCATTACAACCCTTATCAAGTCCTTTTGAATATGCATTAGTTTCATTTTTATTAATGGTGGAGATATGATTCATGAGCAAGCTTACATAAATAACTCACTATGCTTTGATTTGAGAGCTTAATAAACCCTAAACACTTTGAGTATAAAGAGTGAAATCCTTGGGGTGCCAAGCCTTGTTTCATTTGATTTTGATGGAATTGATGAGATGCCATGCTTTAATTCTAAAAATATATCTTATGAGTATTTTATCCTAAACCTTTAATGTGTATTAACTTTTAGGATATTTTTAGATAATATAAAAGAAGATGAGAGGTTGTTATAAGGATGATTAATATACTGAATTGATGTATGCTTGAGGATAAGCAAGAGTTCAGTGTGGGAGAATTTGATAAGATGTTATTTGGTTATATTACTTGGAATTATATCTTTTGTTTTGACTATATTTTGGTGGTTTAATAGGAAAATTAATATTTATTTTAAGACATGAGAAGTAGAGATTGAATTAAATTTGAGTATTATTAGTCAAAATCACAAATTTTGAAAAAGTGGACATATTATTATAGTGGATAAGTCAAGATCATACCTAATATCAGATTTACCTCAATAGTCTAAATTTAATTAGGAAACTTATTTCCATCCATATTATATATGGATTTAGATTTGTTTTAGATAGAAATCTTTGCAAGATAGAAGCAGGTTAGGTTTCATTCTATTTCGTTTGTTAGTAATTTTCTCTTAATCTTTCATGTTTTCTTCTATTTTTGATGTTGAAACAAAAACTATATGTGGCTAAATTCACATATTTTGATTCAAAGGGATTTAAAACTACAATTGTAACCTTGCAAGATTTTTTTTCTAAACTTAGATTTTTGTTTTAATTCAAGCATTCTTTGTTTTATGTTCTTATATTTCATGAATAATTAATATTGAGTGATCTAACAAAATAATTTAATGTTGATTATTCTATAGTTATCCATGAATTTAACGATCTATAATTGTCTTGAAGGATTAGTACAAGTTGCAAATATGTTATTTATGAAGTTGCATATTTAATCTATGACAAACAAGAAAATTAAATTTAGCAGTTATATCTATCTCAATTATTTAATTTAAGGTTTCAACATTTTCAAGATTCCTAAGAAGTTGGATTTCTTCTGGAAGCAAATGATTATTTATCTCCTTCTCACCTTTCATGAATAGCTAGGACATTGAGGAATATCTAGAAACGCAGTTAAAGAATCAATCTGATTCTACTTTTGTTCATTCTGTTTGAAGAAAAGAAGGATCTGAAAGAATCGATCTTTCTTTTAGTATTAGTTGTTGAATCTCTTTTTGATTGATCAATGTGTGATATTCAAATCCTCTTTACTAATGAAATCAAAATGATCTATGGATTGATCGAAGATGTTTTTGCTGGTATTGGTCCAGATTTAGATGCTCAAGTAGTTTAATAATATTATTTAATTAATATAGAATGCTATCATATACAATCAATTAATGGTAAGATTTTTTTTAATGTTTAGAACCAATTAATTTAGGAAAAATTGATACTTATTATGACTATCTTAAATATGTTTCGAACTAATTGCTTGAATTGTAAAAATTATTCTTTTTAAACCAATAATCAATATTATAATTAAATAAGATATTTTTCTTGTATTGAAGTTAACTACCATTAAATTTATCACTTTTTATCGCAATTCTTTGTTAATTTAATTTATTATTTAATTAATCATAAAGTCCCACTTTTTACCAATTAAAATTAAAATTTTAATTTTTAGTTCTATTTAGATTCAACCTAATTTCACAACTATTACAAAAGTTTAGAAAATTAAAATTAATTTCGAAGGCTTCCGTAACTCGATCAAAGTTTTCTCCCATCTGCATTTAGAATAAATTATAATCAAGTATACCTTCTGCCTCATTAACCATTACCATTTACAGGCATTAAGACCATATATAATCGCTGATCATGTATATTCTCTTTCACTTCTTTTAGCTCTAGTAGGGAGCAGAACACGTAAATCTCGCAGATCATGAACATATTTTAGATGGGGGAGTTTGGTACAGTTCCCAGGGTTGTTTCTGTTGGAAGCTTGTGTGATGTTTTTTGGAACATCAACAGGATTTTGTTGTTTTCTGCAGCAGCTGCTTTCCACTTGGAGGCCTCCTGTTCGTGTCTTCGCCGTCTGGGACACCCCTAACATTCTTTTCTACTGAATGTGGTTTGGCACGAAAGATCTATTTCCCATTCAAGCCCAAGTATTTCCTTCTTGTTTCTCAATTTTCAGGTCATGAATTTGAAGTCAAGCATACGTTGAACTATCTGGCCAGAAGGATCTTCCAATATCTTTTTCTTGACAAGCGATAATTGTTGAGTTGATGCGTTGTCTTGTTAAAGCACCAATCAACTCTAGGTTTGAGAAAGCTGTGATCTAAACCAGTTATACTATACACTATGTATATATGTACACAGAACAAACAAATCAAAGATATAAACTTTTGAAATGCTAGGGTTCATGGAGGTAACTAATTAGCACTCAACTCAAAATGGGGAGCCTATAGGAGCTACAAGACCAAGGTGCCGCATTATCTTGAACCGGCGAACCTGAGTGACAGAATTCAGTGGAAAAGCATCTTCCTGCATAAGAAATGGATAAAAAACAAGAACAACATCAGAGGTATGTTTACGTTCCGTAGGTGGTCTATCATCACTAGAGAAAGCCAAAATAAGGTCATGTCTCACTTCAAAACAGATTTCATGCTTTCGTTCCCTATCCACCTTTCCTCTTTTAGGGAGATAACCTTTTGTTATACGTGAAAATGCCCATTTACCTGTTTTGGACAAGAAACAGAAATCATCATAACAAGGTAAGTAGATAGCTGTTTAACGCATATCACCTCTGCAAAATAGAATCACACTAATCACAGACTGTAAATTCAACTTGATATCAAGAAACCAGAAACATTCCTTCTTTACATCATTCTCTTAAGGAAAAATATCATTCCTCCATTGATCTAATCTTGTCCACTGCAATAACTTACCTCTTAGTGGTAATAAGCGCATCTATTTCTAGCTTCATGCATTAAACTAATCATCAAAACATCCACGTAGAAGTTTTTTTGCAAGAAATGCAAGTATTTCTTCTTCTATGGCAACAATGAGCATCATTCTATTTGTCCAACATAAATATGTTCCGAATTCCAGAACAATGTCATTTTACTGCTTTTCTTAGCATTGTGGAGTAAGCAAGTATATCAATGGAGAAACATACTAGATGAGCTATTTGCTTCATAATGATGTTTGGGTCCAATAGGGCTTCCGAGCAAGTCTCTTCGCACGCTTAAATCTTCCTTCCTTTCTAATGCCTAGTTAAAACCAACAAGCCATACAAATTGAATACAAAGTTAGTTTAATTTCAATAATTAAGCATCCAATAAAATAGTGCACTCCGATGCATTCTTCTTTTTCCATAAGCTCACAGCTACTTTCTGAAAAATGCTGGGAAGGGTTAACGGATCAGATTAAGCATAGACTTCAAACTTGGAATCAAACAATAAAACACTCCCACACCAAATCCTGATATATATTTCATATAGTTCTAGACAGTCTACTTGTAATAATCTAAAATCAATCAGATTGTTGATTTTGCAATGAGCAACCTATGGCCAGACATCAAAAACATTGTTCTATGCATAGCCCTATCCCTGCCTCATTTTTCCTAACAAGAAACAATTGTAAAAGTTTCCAAAAGCGAAGACACTGGATAGCAAATTGTCTCTTTTTGCAATATGGCTGGTTGGAAACAAAAATTATAGAATACAAGGATCCTCTAAATCTGTGGTAAGCACGTAAAACCAATCGTACAGGAATTCCAAGGGAGTTAACGGTAATGGGAGTTGTCAAGGGAGCTAAGGAAACAACCAATTCTCACATCTTCATGTTTCAAGCCATCCCTGACCAGATCATCCCAGGCACTGAAAAACACGTACCAATGTGGGTAAGGTTTCTGGAAAGAGAATGAAAGCCTCAAGTTTCCCACATTTCTCAGCTGTATGACAATAGAAAATTGAGAAGTGCACCTAAGGCAATGACTCCTATGGATTGAACAGATCATCACAAGTGACTTGGCTTTTTGACTTCTATATAGAGGATTTTTCTCCAATCATGTGAAATTGTCAAACATTGTTCACAAACTTATGATTACATCAAGGACCACAAACTTATGTCCAAAACGTACATGAAATGAATATGAGCCAAATTTACGAGTGGACAAGATCCAAAATCAATCAGTACAAGAGAAAGAGTGTGCCAAAAGCTGTTAACTTAAATTTCACCCAAATTAAATCAGAAGCATATAGAAGTAATGAATGGCTAGCATCACAAGAATTTAACAACTTACTCCATCAGGCAACTGCAGTTGGCAAGCTGATTCCGCACACACAATATTTTTTGGAGTACAAGAAATATTACTGCTTTCTTTGATTTGTAATTTCTTTGGGATAGATTCCGATGTCATGGCAGTAACCACTTTCTTTTTACTGACAAACAAAATCAAAGACACAATAGTCACACCAGGATCAAACTGCTCCACTGAGTTTGTGATGCATTCGACAGGATATACCTATTGCAAAAAGGATCAGCGATAACTATTTGATGAACTGATTTGACTTCTTCAACTTGGTCTCTGTAAAAATCTGATAGTGGCCTTGACCTTTCATCAGTGGATTTAAAGCATTGAACCAAAGGGTGCTTGAATGATTTTTCACTATTACTACTCTTATGGAAACCATTGATTGTCACACAGGATAAGCTTTGTCTAAAGGAACCTGTGGATCAGATATTTAAAGACAAAATTAATAGTTTGACCAATAATAGAATTTCCAACACAAAATATCAAGAATCTAAGAACCTAAAGGCCACACTAAGTTACGATGTGAGAAATATCATGTCAACGCATGTAAGAGTAAAATAAAGAACAACCTAAGAGGTCTTATTCCAACCTACTCATCTTCTTCATGTTCCCCCACAACAGATATGTAAACAATGAATTAAGATAATACCCTTCACATCCTTGAGCAAAACCTTCAGCCCAATGCTAACTCAGTAGTTGCATATAAGCAGAAAGAAAATTTCAATAGAAGAGTACATTAAATTGGCCAATAAGTTATGTTCTATTAAGAAACACAATTAACACAATTCAGGGACGGATAGAATTTCAGTTCAAATAAATCAATCTGAAAATTCAATAGGCAAAGCTTCTATCTTCATCATATAAATATAAATATACATGAATTTAAAGAAGTATCTGAACTTGAATATACATTCATGAATTTTTAACTTCTTCAATATAAAAGGTATAGTCAAAAGACTTAATTGATCCTTAGGTTTCTACGAGAATTATAAATAGCCATGAAGACAAAGCTTGTGGCAATGGCATTGGCAAACAATCAACCCATTATCAACATGCTCGTTTATTGAGAGCCAAAAACGAAGCTAACAAAAAAGGGAATCTATCAAGCACCCAAATCTCTATAGTGCAGTCATCTGTAAGCTTGAAGTTGGGATTCAACATAGAACTTGGATTTGGGAACAAAATACAGATTTGAGTTGCTAAGAACTATACAAAAGAGAGAACAAAAACTGGGTATACTTCATTTCCCTTCTATATACCTATGCAGTATACTGATACAGCAACTAAACAAACTAGTAGCACGCACTTGTCTTCGCACAAAAACAGGGAGATACAGAGACAGAGAGGAACCTAAATTGGACTGACAAGAGGCATAGGTTGTGGAGGAAGACAACAAGAAAGACAAACTGAGTCGTTTTGTTGAGCGGCTCTTGTGCTGCTTCGCGCAATTTCGTTTGCTGTTAATTGAGCATATATCCACTTTCTTTCTGCTTTTACTCTCAACTTTTCTACTTTTAGCCATGTTTTTGGAATTGAATAGCAGAGATAGTGTGCCCTAATAGGGGAAAGAAGAAAACGAGCGAAGGATTTGAGAAGATGACATGCAATCAAGCAAGAGCAACGTTCAACAATTTGTGGGTAAGGAAAAAGGGACCACCTTTCGCACTTTGGCAGCTCCGGACCTCTGTCCTCTTAGTCCAACAGTCTGCGTAGCTAAAGCCTATTGGATGCTACAGCTTGGTAATTAACTTATCCTGTCATTCACCCATTTGTTCGTGCAGATGTAAACCATTGGAAAACGGAAAGTACGTCCTATGGTCTTTATCTCGCAAAATTTGTGCTAATGAAAGATTGTGTCATTGCAAGCTACATGGATTGTGAAAAGCGGATTTGTTGCCTATGTGTCAGCTAATGAAAGATTGTGTCTTTTCAAGCTACATGGATTGTGAAAAGCGGATGTGTTGCCTATGTGCCCTTGCACTGGTGTTTTTTTGAAGTGATTTCAGCAAAACAAAATTAGTATTGGAGTTGATGCGACAGACCCAGGATCCCCTGCTAATTCCTCCCAAGAAATTCTTAAAGTCAGTTGTTTAATATAAAACATGTTTTGGTTGAACTCTTACGAGCTTCTTTTGCCAGCTGGGAAGACAAGATACGATGAAATGTGAGCTTGGCATAAATAACTTCAATTAGCATAAAATTGGGACTTAGGTGGCACCGAAGCTTGTGTGGCAGCTAAGCTAAAGCTAGTAGCCGAGTGAAGGACTGTTATCTGTTATCTCTAGTCTAGACGTGGGCTTTACGAAGAACTACATGAAATATGGTGTGTGATAATGGCAGGCCCACCAGCCCCTAATCCATCCAACTAATTATAAAAATAAAAATGTTTATTTAATAAGTAAAATGGTCATATAATCATCGCCGGAATTTGCGATGCAGGCAAATTATCGTG
>JANKYE010000006.1:2189478-2209829 GCA_032467995.1 Erythroxylum dillonii | reverse complement strand
GTGAGATTGTTAATGATATTGCATATGATATGATTATGGCATAATCCCTATGACCAAGGATAGACGAAAAAGAGGGCATGTTGTCTAGACTCGAATGAGGTTAAGGTATCCTTAGAAGATGGAATACTAGAGAAATACTTTGTTTAATGCTTCAATGAACCTTATCGGAAAAAAAAGAGAGAGAAGAAGGATGTTCCGACCTAAAGAGTTATGGCATAAAGTAATTGTATTGAGAGATTATGAAAAAGGGGACAGTGATTTTTGAGGTAATAGGAATGACTGATAAGTAATCATGAAAAATAGGTGATTGATGAGAACATCATGAGTTGATAGTCACTCACTGAGTTCGCAAAACTCACCCAAAATTTGCAAATATTTTTCAGGACTCAAAAGAATACCTCGTTAGGCTAACGGGAGTATGTCTACAACATTCAAATGAAGAATAGAGGTCGGGATTAGTCCACGTCTACATTAGTGTCATCCTACTTTTATACAATTATGTATTCCGCAATTTCTAGAAAATAGTGTTTTGTAGTTATAGTAGGCCCCAAATGGGCTATTGAAATTTTATTGATTATAATGTATTCACTGAAATGTTTATGAATAAAATTGGGCTTAAGTTGGTTATGGTTTGTGTACATTAAATGGCTATCTTGAATACTGTTGAGTGTATTGTTGTGACTGAAAATGTTTACAAATTAAAGCGGGCCAAAAGCGCCTACTAATTTCCGCGCATAGGATTGTATTCAAAAAAACAAATTTATACTGAGTTTTTGACTGTATTCGAGTGCACTAGCATGCCACCCTCGTAAGGCACGGACTCGGATATTACCTACGATGTCGGGTTTGGGTCCTGCGGGAGTGGGGTGCTACAATAATAAATACTTAAGTTTATAAATTACAAAAGTTTAGACTTGATATTTTATATATACAATATTAAAATTAAGATCGTCGATTTTATTTCTAATAAAAATGCAAATTTTAATTATATTTTACTTTTCTTTAGCAATTTTAACATTGAACATAATAATCTTATTTTTTAATAGGGAGAAGAATTTTTTTTTTTTTTTAAATTCCAAGTAAGCAATGTTAAAGAAAATTTTCAATTCCCTTATTAGCTATTAAGCCAATAGGAATATAGGATACTTCAAATAAAAGAATTAGAACCTCATTTCATTTCCTTTCTTTCGGCCAATTAAGGCCAATGTGAATTTCTTTTTTTCTTTTCAAGGCCTAGCTTGAGGATTCGAGCCTAGGTGTAGCACACACCTAATAATGCTAGTTAGTGTAGGTAAAAGCAACGAAAAGAAATAAATAGTGGTGGTAGATGAAACATGAGTTCATAGCAACAAGTTGGTGAAAGTTCTATTATCATTCATGAGTTTGATAGTTCAATTAAGAAATAAGTACAAAAAGATCATGATCATACTTAAGCACACATTAGCTAAAACAATAACCAACAAAAGCAATTATACTTAAACACCGACATTAGCTCAAGAATAATCAATAGAAGCGATTACTTGAGAGTTGATTGTTTCATAAATGACCAAACCTACTCAATATGATTCCTTACCCTTAGAACCATATAGTTACAATGTGCTAAGGCTTTTCTTGTAAGTGGGTGAGTAGAATGCAAGAAAACTGAGTTTTTACATACACATCAAGTACACAACCAAATCTGCATTCACAAAGGTGATAATTGAATCTTTGCTTGGAATTCACTTTTGCTTTGGTTTCACTATTTTGTATATTACTACCTCAAGCAAAGTCGTGGGAATATAATAAAATAAAGACGAAAGAATGTCATTCCAACATGGGAATTGAAAATTGTATAGAAATTGAAATTGGGAATTGAGCATTATCCAGATGCTTGGAGATTCTCTAAAAAGCATTGTTATATTGATAATTTTTAAACTAGCAATTCACAGTACTAGTAATGGCTTCCCACTAAGTTTCCAAGACTTTGGTATTTAACAATAAACAACAGTTTAAGAAAGGGTATTTCAGATCTAGCTCAACATTAAACTATAAACTATGTGCATCGCCTTGCTTGGAGGAATGTGGGACACCATGAAAGATGAGAACTTTATGCAGAGATAGTATAGACCAGATCAAAGATTATCCTCATATCAGCTTACATGCCAGCTTGAACTATATGATCTCTTAGCAGATCTGTCTAATATATATAATGGATTCATATGGAGTTTAGTCTATTCAAGAAAATCATTTTCTTCTCTCTTGATGAAATTTACACTTGTAAATTTTACTTTTATAAAAAGGATAATGTCATAAAAGTCTCATTTTTTATTACTTATCTTGAAATGACAAGTAATCCTTCAAAGATTGCCTGATTAAAATAGGAGCAACATACCCAACTTTGTACCTTTTCCAACTTGAAGCTCTCCAGCCTCCATTGAAGAATGTGGCTGTCCTATAGCACATGTACGCACATGAAATCTTACAGGCAGATAGGAAAGCATATTTAAATAGAGAACCAATAGTGCATCCAACTTTTATACCACATATGTCTTTATGTACCCTTTTGATAGTTATTGATATAAAAACTCCTAAAACAAACTTACTTCAAATTCGATCTACATTGTAAAAATATGTCCTCTATGCATGTTTACCACTTACTCATGCCTAAATTTGCACTTGCCAACAAGTTTGAATGACTTTTCTCTACACTTTAAGTGCTTGCTCCTTTTCGGTCCGAGAAATTTTGGTGTTTATACAATAGTAGGCTCAAGGTTTGGAAGAGAGATTGAGAAGGAAGCAATCCTTAGTTATTCATTCAAATTTGAATTGGGGCTATGAAAAGTGAGGATTAATAAATTAAACATAGTTGATGTTGTATGGTACCAACTAATTAATGTCAAAGTCATCAAAGTTGAAAACGATTTAGCATGTTGAGTTAATGATGTGGAAGGTTGTGCTATTATTGGAGAAAGCCCCACCTTCTGGCTATTCCTTGGACCACATGCAATGCCCATTTTAAGTTTTTTTTTGTTTTTTTTTTGTGTCAATATAATTGGTTTCAAAGTTTGATAGACCCAAAATTGCTACAATAATTACTAAAAGGTGAAAATCAAAGATGAAAAAAGATAGTCTAATGTTAAATCTCTTATAGTCAATCATTAACTTGGTCTTTTATAATTACAAAACATCCTAATCCATACATTAATTGTACAATAAAATATACCCTTTTTTCAAATAAACACAATTTTAATAATAACACAAGAACTAACATGTTACATTTTTATGCCACCTTTCAAAAATTCACATAGTTAAATGGTAAATTGAAGAAAAAATAGATGCCCATTTGAAAAGGTTATATGAACATTAAATCTTCTCAAACCCTTACATTATATAGCACAAATAATTAAGGATATAAGAGTATTAAATAAGTAGTTTATTTATGATCAAATGTCAAATTCTTGTATTGAATCAAGCATATCCATGCATGATTTTTATGATAATGTTCATGTTCTTATTTATAGTCATATTATTTGATAAATTATTCAATATTTAAATTATTTTAGAATTATTCAATTCATCTTTTTTAAAGGTTCTTTTTAAGTGTTTTTAAATTGTATCATAATATATTGAAGATAATTATATAATTAGTATAAAAATAAAATGATTTAACATAAAAAATGGTTCAAGTGTTCCATTGATTAAAAATTAATGCTTTACTTTTAAAATAGCAATATTCCTGATTATCAAACCCTGAAATTTGATAACAAATTAGTGTGTAGGAGGAAAAAAAACTCTGATAAATTGCCAGCTTGCAACAATAAAAATTACAAATTTTTTATGAAGAAAAGAAAAGAAAAAGACATGATGATCTGTTCACTGTGGTACAAATTTAGTGCAAATTTCATTTGCATTTCAAATTTGAAAGACTCAGTGTACTTTATAAACCTCAAAGTTGGTGCTGTCCTAACTCTTACATTTGAATCTCTGTGCTGTCCTAAGCCATTCACTAAAAGAAGAGAAGAGAAAAAGCTCTCTTCCACATTGCACCAACCCTGTCTTCACTCTTTTGGCTTGGTTTTCTTCTTCAACTTTCATTTTCCCACAAATTAAGGTAATCAAGCTTCAATCTTCTCTTATGTGTTTTACAGAAAAGATCGAAACTTTTCCTGAATGCTGTTTGGAATTTATTACTTTAAACCGTCTGCTTTTTGTTTGATGATATGGAATTTGATTGGATCTAGTCTTGTTTCGGTTTTGGTTTCTGATCTGGAGTTTAACGAGGTAGATCTGTGCTAGATTATCATCTGGTTTTATTTTTCTGTTCTTATCCATTTGGTGAGTTGGTACCAAAAAGATTCAATCTTTTTTTCCCGTTTGCAATCGAGTTCATGAGCTGATGTTTGTGCGGTGTGAAAGTGACGTAACAAATTCAGAATTTCGATTCAGATTTTGCTTTACTGGGTCGTGAATTGTTTAGATCATTAGCATTTAGAAGCTGTTTGCAGTAGTTCTGTGAAATTTTATGCTAAGTGCTGTAAGCTTTTGACTTTATTTACTTGGCTGGTGGTAAAGAAGCTAGTTTTTCAATGTTTTTATTTCTGGGTCTTGAAGGTAGCTTGTTATCTGCATTATTAAGTTAGTTGAATTTTCTGATTTTTGGTTTATTGTTCTCATTGTTTTCTCAGTGCAGCTTTTTTGTAGAAAATGGCCGATGCTGAAGATATTCAACCACTCGTTTGTGACAATGGGACTGGAATGGTCAAGGTCAGTTGCTTTTCATTATGAATTCAGTTGTGTTTTTCTCTTGTACTCTGTGTGATTCTTTTTAAAGATTGAGTTTCTGATTATTTCATTTCATTTTTCCAGGCTGGATTTGCCGGTGATGATGCTCCTAGAGCAGTGTTCCCAAGTATCGTGGGTAGACCTCGTCATACAGGTGTTATGGTTGGGATGGGTCAGAAAGATGCCTATGTAGGTGATGAAGCACAGTCTAAAAGAGGTATTCTGACATTGAAATACCCTATTGAGCATGGTATAGTCAGCAACTGGGATGACATGGAAAAGATCTGGCATCACACATTCTATAACGAACTTCGTGTTGCTCCAGAAGAGCACCCAGTGCTTCTCACTGAGGCTCCTCTTAACCCGAAGGCAAACAGAGAAAAGATGACCCAAATTATGTTTGAGACCTTTAATGTGCCTGCAATGTATGTTGCTATTCAGGCTGTTCTTTCCTTGTATGCCAGTGGTCGTACAACAGGTTTGTGTTGACTGATTTTTTTCTGTTTTAATTTCACATTTTGTTTTCTATCATCATGATCTGGGTGCTGAAGACTTCTCATTGGACAGGTATTGTGCTGGATTCTGGTGATGGTGTGAGTCACACTGTGCCAATTTATGAAGGTTATGCCCTCCCACATGCTATCCTTAGGTTGGATCTTGCCGGTCGTGATCTTACTGATGCTTTGATGAAGATTCTTACTGAGAGAGGGTACATGTTCACCACCACTGCTGAAAGGGAAATTGTCCGTGACATGAAGGAGAAACTTGCATATGTTGCTCTGGACTATGAGCAAGAACTTGAGACTGCCAAGAGCAGTTCTTCTATTGAGAAGAACTATGAGCTCCCTGATGGTCAGGTAATCACCATTGGGGCTGAGAGATTCCGATGCCCAGAAGTTCTCTTCCAACCATCTCTCATTGGAATGGAAGCTGCTGGCATTCACGAGACCACTTATAACTCCATCATGAAGTGTGATGTGGATATCAGAAAGGATCTGTATGGTAACATTGTGCTGAGTGGTGGTTCAACTATGTTCCCTGGTATTGCAGATCGTATGAGCAAGGAGATCACAGCTCTTGCACCAAGCAGCATGAAGATTAAGGTGGTGGCACCACCAGAGAGAAAATACAGTGTCTGGATAGGAGGGTCCATCCTTGCATCCCTCAGCACCTTCCAACAGGTTGTTGTTTAACTCGCGATTTGTTTTTCTCTTCTTCTTACTGTACATTACCATAAGACTAAGATGCTTGCTTCTTTTGTATCAGATGTGGATTTCCAAAGGTGAATACGATGAGTCCGGTCCATCCATTGTCCACAGGAAGTGCTTCTAAGTTCTGCAAGTGCTTCAACGGTGAGTTCCTTTTCAATGTCATTGGTTTTCTCGTGTCAAGTTTGTTAATGTGAAACCAAGTCTGGATGATATGGAGAAGAATCAAGGCTCAGTCACTGTTGGAGCTTACATTTCAATCTTGATGCTGCACTGGGAGGGGAACTCCAATGGCCCCTCAGGACTTAGGGGGCAGATACTTGCTTATTCAATTCTGCTGGTTCAACCATGTTTTTCATTAGATCATTTGTAGTTGGAGAGTGGTTGTGATGCTTTTCCTACTTTGTATTTTTTTTTCTTAATCTCATTTCATGACGTGGATTTTTTTACCCCAAGAACAGTATTGTTAATAGTTTTCTATGAGAAATCTTATATTAGTCAATTTGCATTCATAAACCATTTTCTTAACACTTCTGTTTGTTGAAGATTTTTGGTCTGAGCATGTTAATGCTAGTTCTTAAAGATATGTTGGATTTCTTTTACATGATTCCTAGGAAGGGAGGGAAGGAGCTCACTGTGCTTACACTAACCAGTCTAAAACTAGGGACCCTTATGCTTTTGGGGTCTATTTTATGGTTTGATCAGGTTTGAGCTTGACAATTTTTTCAGTCTAGTTAAGGCTCGATTAGATTCGGGTTCAATTATGCTTGATAATTTTTTTGAAGCTCGGACCTGAGCCTTAAGAAGCTCAGGCTCGATCCGATTTAGCCTACTGCTAACCCTAATAATAAGGGGTTGTTTAGTTGATTTTGTTGATTAATGTCCTTTGAACATTTTGGTCTATAATCTTGCTAAGACTTCACACGGTTTTAAGGATGGGATTAAAGTAATGTTGTCATTTATAGATTTCAAAATTAAATTTTATATTGCATGGAGGTCTTACTGACAAATCAATAAACTATAAGCACATGTTTTGAAGCATTGTCAAAAATGGTAGTCTCATGAAAAAATTTGCAGTCCCAAAGGATTTGTTCTAAGATTGCTTTTGGGTTGAAAGTATGGATACTAACATTAAATTTTCAAGAAGATTAAGCAGTGACGGTGAAACTTTTCATGTAAAATTTATCATATAATATGTTGGTTTTCCAACTATAAAAGAAAAAGATAACAATCATATGGTTTTGAATAATGTTTTAAGAACTTGATCGAGGGTTAACCGGTAAAATAAGGAGTTTAAGGTTTAAAAGGTTTGATTATATTAGATTGTCATAAAATTAGTTAAAGATTAAATGAAATTTAAAATTTTAAAATATGAGCCAAAGAAATTGTTCTTATTTATCGAAAATTTTAAAGTTTAATTAAAAAAGAAATTGCGAAATAAACATGAATTAATTTATTTTGTTTTATAAGAACTTATTAATTTATAAAATTAACCGATTAATTAATAAAATAACATTTTTTAAAAATAAGAGTTATTAAAATAAATATAACAAAAAGTTGAAAATTTGATCCAAAAAGTTAGACGATTTAAGATTTTTACAGTTAATTGATCAAATCGATTGAATTTTTTATTTGTTAATTATAAATGAGATTTTTAACAAGGAAATTAATGTTCTAAGTAATGATAAACAAGGTTAAGGGGCGTTTCTTCCATCGAGAAGTATTGGAGACAATGTATTGTTTCTCCAAGAATTTATAGGGGAATATCACACAGGAAAAAAGATCAAAAGTTGTGCTTTAAACATTGATCTTTATAAAGCATACGACACTCTGAGTTGGGATTTTTTGAGAGATTGTCTAACAGCCATCGAGATTCCTATGAGATTTAGGCAGTGGTTACTCTAATGCATCCAGACAACTTCAATGAATGTGTTAATCAATGGACTTCCTACAAAACCATTCTCCAATACTCGAGGGATTAGGCAAGGGGATCATCTTTCCCCTTACCTATTCACTTTAGTAATGGAAGGGTTATCCTGATTAATTACGAAAGTGGTGGATTGCAATGGTTTTTTTTTTCAGTATCGCTATAAATGTAGAGAGATGAAATTAACACATTTAATGTATGCTGATGATGTGATTCTCTTTTGTAAGATGGAACTACAGGTTATATCGATATTGATGAGTCTGCTGAACACTTTTTCGGGATGGTCGGGGATGAAACTGAATTTGCAACAGAGTGGAGTATACGTGTCTTCAAATGTACGGGATCCAGAATTGATTTCCAATTTGGTGGGTATCTCTCTTCAAGAAACTCCTTTTCAGTATCTGGGAGTCCTTATAACGTCGGGTAAGCCACGATATTCGGTGTTTATGCCTTTGCTGGAAAAATTAAAAGCTAGAATTTTTACTTGGCAGAACAGATTTTTATCATTTGTCAGTAGAGTCACTCTCATTGTGTTGGTGTTGAATAGCATGCATGTACATTGGGCCGCGCATATGGTAATTCCGAAGAAGGTGATCAAAGACATGGAAAGGATGTTGAAATCATTTTTATGGAATGGAACACATGATAATAGTAAGGGGGCAAGGTAAAATGGAGTGACATTAATGTGCCAAAAAAACAAGAGGGATTAGGAATCATCTCGATCACACAAATGCAACGAGTATTATTAATGAAAAGAATTTGCAGATTGTTTGTTGATAAAGAAGCTTTGTGGGTGAAATTGGTGCAAGTTTATCAAATTTATGTCGAAAGGTTTTGCCAAATCCACCCTCGGAGTGATTATTCTTGGATTTTTAAGACCCTGTTGCTGCTTAGGGAGGAAGTCTATCCTTTTATGAAGGTCTAGTTAGGGAATGGAGAAGAGGTAAGTTTCTGGTTTGATAATTGGTCCTTGAACATAAAAACGATCTAGAAGGGGGGTTGAATAGATCTTTTAATACTTTTCGCGAAGTGCTTCAAAAACAGAGAGTTAATACACACAAAACAAACAAACAAATTGAAATGTAAAAATGTAAAAAAGAAGGGAAGAGAGGCAAACACAGTTTTTATAAAGGTTCGATGCTAAGGCCTACGTCTTCTATTTAAGCTCCCACTTAGGATTTTGACAAAACTCTTTACTATACACTTTTTAGTTCAGTGTGAACTCTTCAACACAACTTGACTTCTGACTCAAACTACACCTTACAATCGATCTGTTTTCCGACACAAATCCTACCTTCCAAGTGATACTCCACTAATCACTCAACTTACAATAACAATGATAGAAATTGAAGTTGTAGAGCTTAGTACAGTTGAGTACAATTTAAAACAAGCTAAGAGCAAATTAATGATAAATTGGAACTGCAGTAGTATGCTTTGCTTTGGACTTGTGTAATCGATCCTTTGATGTTCCATCAATTTATTTGCAGGCTTCAAGATGATTGTAGACGTTAAAGAACTCTTCTAGCTGTTGTAGAATGCTCATAGTTGTTGTATATTGATTTTTGTTCCGTTTGTAATCAATTGACTTAGTCAGATATGTTCAGTTGCAATTGATAGTCGACTTGTCGATGTGTGATAGTCAACTAGTACATTATAATCAACTTGTCTTCATAGAATTAGTCGACTAGCACTAACATTTTTCATGCGAGTTTCATCTCCGACCTTCGAATAGTCGACTAATGTGATGATAGTCGACTAGTCCATTTATCCACATTATAGGTTTGTTGTTAACAGTCGACTTGCAACATGCTGGTCGACTTGTCTTGGCACGAACTGGCAGATCTGATTGTCAATAGTCGACTTACCACTTGATAGTCTACTAGTACTCAGCTTCAACGTACATATCTCACATAATCTCCAATCTATGCTTGTTGAGATACTTATTTGAATTCTTCAATTTTGATTTGCACGTTGTCTATCTCTTGAACGTTGAAGATTATTGTTGCACGTTGTCTATCTCTTGAATGCTGAAGATTATTGCTATCTTGATTTAAACAAATCTTTTAATTGAATTGTTTAAGAAATTGAAAACAAAGAAAAAATTGATCAAGGTTTGTATGCCTTATCTTTTTAGTTAGATTGTCTCCCTCTTAATCAATGAACTCAATGAATCTAAAAACAATCTGTAAGCCAACAATTTCACACGGTGTTATTTCCCCCTTTTTGTCATAATCAAAGCAATCATAACATACAAAAATCACACAACACAAACACACATGCCCATAGATGAGAAAATCAACAATGAAAGTATCAAGGGTGCAAAATACAAATAATAAGAGGAAAACAATATGAAATGTTGGTCTTAAAGCAAATACAAGAACCATCAAGATGGAGAAGCATCATTATGCCTACAACCTAATTTTTCAAAGATTTTCTTAATGTTTTTCTCCAAGCGAATGAGCATCCCTTGTTGAAGATCCAACCTCATATTCATTTCTTCAATTTGATCCCTTATTTCTTGGAGCTCTTCTTGAGATACTTCACTTCTCCTCACATTGCTTGGTCTTGAACTACTAGGTGATTCACTGGCCCTTTTTGAACGTTGTCGTTTAGGCACTTGTTGTTCACTTTCCAATGCTAAATCAAGCTTCTCCACATGATAGGCATACACCCATCTCTTTTCTACTGTTTTCGTCAATTTCATACTCCTTATGTTATAGGGTGTAAACCGCCAACTTTGGGGATATGGATAATGATCATAGGAACTCAAATTACACCTTTGCAATTTTGAAATGTAAGTAATCAAAGCTCCATAAAGCATTCCTTTATTCTTGACTGTTTTTCCTCTAAGCTCTCCTTTCAACAAATTTTCCTTCTTCCTCATCATCTGAATAATTAAATTCGAAAAGTTAATTTTCCTACCTTCTTCCAAATGCCAAAGAATTTCCTTATCCAATGATGTAATATAATTGTTACTCGCTTTCTTGGGATAAACCACTCTATTGATAGCATAATGTAACAACCGATAATTCAAAGGTAAATCCATTGCCTCGTAAGGTGTGGAATGGTCAATACACAATCTAGCAAGCAAATCATCACCTTTCTCTTCATTATAACCAAAATTTTCTTCTGCCTCCTCATCCGTATCTCCATCTTCATGCCTCAAAATGTTTGAATCCAACAATGATGCTCTAGGCCTAACTCCTCCTTTAGGCAACTTAAACGAAATGCATAAATTTTCTTCACAAATAAAAATTTCTTTTCCTTGATTACTAGATTTCAAATGCACTCCACTGTCAACATCACTTCTAATCACAACCAAATTGGCATAAAATTCTCTAATCAAATCTTCATAAATATCATCCGAAAATCTCAGAAAATCTCTTAATCCAAAACTTGTGATTTCAGTAAACAACTCCGTGAACTCACTATGATCAAGCTCTACCCAATCAAATTTCATAGAAGGAATGAGTACTTCAGTTTTTAATACCTTATAGTAAAGATTTTGTGCCTCCTTAGAGATGAATCGTGGCTCAATCACTTCGTTTTCTCTGTCTATGTCGCCCCTTAAAGAAGACCCTCGAACTCGTGGTCGTTGAGGTACGGTTCTTCTTGCTTTCCTTTCCTACTAGTTTTTCTTGGAGCCATGTTGAAGGATTTGAGTGATTTTGGAAGAAAAAGAAAAGTTAATGTAAGTTAGGGTTTAGAATGTCGAGAATGAGATTTCAAAGAAAGAAATAGTCGATTTGATAAATTGACAAATAGGTTTCGTGTTTTGGAAGAGGATTGACATTGGGAAGTTTTGTTTTGAAGAAATTTGAAGAGAGTAGTTAACTGGGAAAGAAAAATCTCGAAGATGAAGACGGTGGCTTTTCGAAGATTTGGGGAAAGATTGGGTTTTTAAAGACCCGAGAGTATTTATAATCGACTGGTAATATGGTAGTTGACTAATAAAATTAAGAGTGGGGGTCACTGATATGCAACTTATCGACTGGTTGAAGACTAGAAGTCGACTAGAAATACTTAAGCAACTTATCTGATGCTATAGTCAACAAACCAATCAACAATTACTCGACTAATACCTCAACATCAGTCGACTTAGACTCCAATTAGTCAACTGGAGTATTTCTAAAACCCAGAAAAAAATCACTTTATAACCTAAGTATAGAGCATATTGATATCTTCTAAGATGGAATTGCATATTTGCCTAATAATTTGACCATTTTGCTATGTAAGTGTATGCAAATAATTCTAATCAACCAATAGAATTCAAATCACATATACCAATTTTCAATTTAATATTCACAAACACATCTTCTTTAAGGGGTTTAGTAAATATATCAACCAATTGATCACTTGAAGAGACATGTTTCAAACAAATATCACCTTTCAAACAATGGTCACGTATGAAATGATGTCTAATCTCAATATGCTTTGTTCTATTATGTAAAATTGGATTTTTACTCAAACAAATTGTACTAGTATTATCACAATAAATTGGAATATTTTTAGTAACAATACCATAATCAAGTAATTGATGCTTAAGCCAAAGAACTTGGGCATATGCACTTCCAATTGCTACATATTCAGATTCAGCAGTAGAAATAGCTACACTTACTTGTTTTTTACTAGCCCAAGAAATAAAAAATGAACCTAAGAAATGAAATAGGCCACTAGTGCTTTTCCTATCTATCCTACAACTTCCATAATCAACATCACTATAAGCATACAAGTCAAAAGAATCACAATTAGGATTACATAAACTCAAATGAGAAATTTTAGGACTAGATTGGAATCTAGCACAAAGACATGTTGTAAAGATAATATCTGGTCTAGATGCGGTTAAATATAAGAGAGAGCCGATCATACCTCTATAAAGCTTTTGATCAACATCCTCTCCATTTTCATATTTTTCCAAAACCAGATTTGATGCCATAGGTGTTGTTGCATCTTCGCATCCTCCCGTATTGAACTTTTTTAAAAGCTCCTTTGTATACTTGGATTGGTGAATGAAGATGTCATCTTTAAATTGCTTGATTTGCAGCTCAAAAAAGAACTTGAGTTCTCCCATCATGCTCATTTCAAATTCACTGTGCATTAAATCACTAAATTATTTACACAAAAATTCATTAGTAGCACCAAAAACAATATCATCAACATAAATTTGACAATTAACATATCTTGATTAACATGTTTTATCAACAAAATATTATCAACTTTACCTTGAATATAACCATTTTGAGTTAGAAAAGTACTTAACCTTTCATACCATGCCCTAGGTGCTTCCTTTAATCCATATAATGCCTTCTTAAGCTTGTAGACATAATCTGGATGTTCATGATCTTCAAAACCCGGTGGTTGTTTGACATATACTTCCTCTTGAATGTAGCCATTGAGAAACACACTTTTGACGTTCATTTGATTTAATTTGATCCTCTTATGCGGAGCAAAGGCACATAACAATCTGATTGCTTCCAATCGAGCCACTGGTGCAAATGTTTCATTATAATCAAACCCTTCTTCTTGATAAAACCCTTGAGCTACTAATCTTGATTTATTCTTGCTTGCTTCACCAACTTCATCAAACTTTATCCTATTTACCCATTTGACTCCTATGATAGTTTTGTCCTTTGGTGGAGCTACCAAGTCCCATATATTATTCCTCTTGAATTGATTAAGTTCTTCTTGCATAGCCAGCAACCAATTTTTATCTTCAAGAGCCTCTTTTATGTTCTTGGGTTCCACTAGAGAGATGAAGGTTGAATTGCTCATGTGTTCATAAGTCTCTCTTCTTGTTCTTAAACCATCACTCAAGCTGCCAATTACTTGCTCTATAGGATGATTCTTTGCTTTTGTCCATGTTGTAGTGCTAAGTACATGATCTTCTTCTTCTAACTTTTCTTCTTCAATCTTGGATTCTATTTCTTCAACTCCATTTCCTAAAGTTCCTGCATCATCATCAAAACAAACCTTTCTCGGGGGTGAAATCATATCATCGAATTTAACATGAATATTTTCTTCAACACACTTTGTTCTATTATTATAGACTCTAAATGCCTTACTAGTTAGTGAATAACCAAGAAACACATCAACATCAGATTTTGAATCAAATTTTCCTAAGTTGTTCTTTTCATTATTGTGAATAAATACTTTACAACCAAAAGGATGAAAATATGATATATTTGGTTTCTTACCTTTCCATAACTTGTATGGTGCCTTGTTTTTGTCTCGTCTAAGATGCACTCTATTGATGACATAGCAAGCGGTATTGATTGCCTCCGCCCAAAAGGATTAGGAAGATTATATTCATTCAACATTTGTTCTACTCATTTCTGCAAGTGAGCGATTCTTCCTTTCGACTACTCCGTTTTGTTGTGGAGTCCTTGGTGTTGAGAAATTGTGCTCCATTCCATATTTGTCACAAAGTCTTTCGAATGGTTCACAATCAAACTCTCCTCTATGGTCGGTTCTTATAGCAACAATTGTCAAGTTCTTTTCATTTTGAACGAACCTATACCACTTAGTAAACTCATTAAAAGCGCACTTTTATTTGTAAGAAATCTCACCTAAGTAAATCTGGAAAAATCATCAACAATAACAAGAACATATAATTTACCACTTAGACTAGCATGCCTAGATGGTCGAATTAAATCCATATGAACTAGTTCAAATATTCTAGATGTACAAATTTCTTTCTTTGATTTGAAAGATTCTCTAACATGTTTGCCTTTCAAACAAGACTCACACAAGTGGTCTTTAACAAATTTTATCTTAGGCAAACCTCTCACAATATCATTTTTAAAAAGTTTAGAAATTAAAGGCAATGGTGCATGTCCTAACTTTCTATGCCATAAAAATGCATTTTCTTCTAATGTTACCAAACACTTTTCATTAAAAGAACTATCATCATGTAAATCAACAATATATATATTACCATGTCTCAAACCAATGAAAGCAACATTTTCATCTTTCTTGACCATACAATGAGATGATTCAAATGTCACATTAAAATTCATATCACATAATTGAGTGACACTTAGTAAATTATGTTTCAAGCCATCAACAAGTAAAACATTGTCAATGGTAGGCAAAGGTTCCTTACCTACTTTACCAACACCAATGACTTTACCTTTGTTGTTGTCTCTAAATGTGACATATCTTTGATTCTTTAGTTTGATTTTTGCAAATAAGCTCTTGTCTCCACTCATATGCCTTGAACATCCACTATCAATGTACCATGTGCTTAGTGGATTTTTATTCCTTTTTTGTATCTACAACAGAAACATTCTTTCTTCTTATTGGTACCCAAGCCACTTTGGGTCCATTTTGGTTAGCCATATAAACCATATTAGGAACTATTGTACCTTTTTTCAACCATATTTTCTTCACATTAATACATCTACTAATACTTTTACATACAATTTCTATATGATCATCTTTTAAACATTTAGCACATTTAGCAACTTTTCCATCATTCGTAAATTTAGAAATCAATGAACAATCTCTATCAAAGGGGTCATATCCTAAACCATGTTTAGAAATGGAATATCTTTGTAAAGACAACATCTTTTCAAACTTTTCATTTCCATTTACAAATTTTCCAACCATATAAGAAAACTCTTTTCTAAGTCTATCAAGTTCACTAGTGAGATTTTCTTTTTCAGCAAAGCATGTAGAACGATCTTTCTTAATACATTCTAAGTCATCAATAGTTTCATGCAAATCATTGTTTTCAGCCACAAGCTCTCTTACTTTCCTTCTCAATTTCTTATTGATTTCAATAGCTTCTTCAAAATCAATTTGTAAAGCAGTAAATGAATTTCTAAGATCTTGATCAATAATCATTAACTCATCCTCATCATCACTTGACAAGGAACACTTTGCCATAAGAGCCAAGTTGTTCTCATCATTGCTTAGGTAAGCTTCCTCATCATCACTTCAAGTAGCTACAAGACTAGCTTTTTTCGTCCTTTTATCATACTTGTCACTTTTCTGGAGATTTGAAGAAGAGGAAGAACTTTTGCACTGTCTAGCATGATGTCCTCTTTTTCCACATTTCCAACACTCTTCATTGCTCTTCTTTTCTTCATAGCTTTTGATCCTTCTTTCCATGGTGTACTTCTTTCTTTCTTCATTTCTTCCACCACGTAATTCCCTCTTTCTATTTTTGAGTAGTCCTTTGAATTTTCTCAAGTTTCTAGCGTAAAGTGCTAGTTCTTCATCTTCTTCATCTTCATTTAATTCTTCATCACTTTCATCAAGAGAAGAAACATTAGCCTTCAAAGCAATTGATTTTTGTGACTTATCTCTACCTCCTCTTGATTTGAGAATGATCTCATAGTTTATGAGTGATCCCACCAAGGCATTGAATTCCAATCGATTAAGATCTTTAGACTCTATAATGGCTGTAACTTGTGAGTCTCATTCTTTTGGTAGTGAACGAAGAATCTTTTTCACCTTCTCACTATCCATCATGTTCTTTCCAAAGTTGACTAATCCATTGATAATTTCTGCAAAACGATCAAGCATAGTAGAAATTGACTCACCTTCCTTCATGACAAATATTTCATAGTCATGAAGAAGCATGTTGATCTTTGTTTCTCGAACTTGGTTGGTCCCTTAGTGTGTGAAGTGTAGTCTCTCCCACATTTCTTGAGCACTAGTGCATGAGTTCACTCGATTTGTCTCCTCAATAGTGAGAGCATAATATATCAACTTCATGACTTTTGCGTTGATGTAGGCTTGCTTCCAATCATTGTCATCATACTCCAGCTCCATCTTTACCTCGCCATTTTCTTTTAATGGAACGTGTGGACCGAAGATTATGATCTTCCAATACTCCACTGCCTCGCTTATGATATGATATTTCATAGGATTTTTCCAAGAAGAATAGTTAGTACTATTAAAAAGAGGAGGACCATTATTTGTGTTACCTTCTTCCGCTAGATTGTTGTGTGTCAAACTTAGGGGTGAGCATTTGGGTAATTCGGGCCGAAATTTCACTGTTCGGGCCCGGCCCGAATTACCCGAAATTTTTTTCATCTTACCCGGCCTGAACCTGAATTTTTTCTAACCCGAATTACCGAATTATTCGGCCCGAATTACCCGAAATTTTATAACGTAATTCGGGTAATTGGGCCGGCCTGAAATTTTTTGGAGTTACCCGACCCCGCCCCAAAAATAATTCGAGTAAAACCCGAATTACCCAAAATTTGAAAATTTGTTACCCGAATTAATTCGGGCCGGCCCGAATAATGCTCACTCCTAGTCAAACTCAGCGCCATCCCTGAATTTTTCTGCTCTGATACTAATTGAAAACGATTTAGAAGGGGGTTGAATACATCTTTTAATACTTTTTGCGAAGTGCTTCAAAAACAGAGAGTTAATACACACAAAACAACACAAACAAATTGAAATGTAAAAATGTAAAAAAGAAGGGAAGAGAGGCAAACACAGTTTTTATAGAGATTCGGTGCGAAGACCTACGTCCTCTACCTAAGCTCCCACTTAGGATTTTAGCAAAACTCTTTACTACATACTTTTTAGTTCAGTGTGAACTCTTCAACACAACTTGACTTCCAGCTTAAACTACACCTTACAATCGATCTATTTTCCGACACAAATCCTACTTTCCAAGTGATTCTCCACTAATCACTCAACTCACAATAACAATGATAGAAATTGAAGTTGCAGAGCTCAGTACAACTGAGTACAATTAAGAACAAGCTAAGAGTAAATTGATGATAAATTGGAACTATAGTAGTATGCTTTGCTTTGGACTTGTGTAATCGATCCTTTGATGTTCCATCAATTTATTTGCAGGCTTCAAGATGAATGTAGACGTTAAAGAACTCTTCTAGCCGTTGTAGAATGCTCATAGCTGTTGTATATTGATTTTTGTTATGTTTGTAATCAATTGACTCAGTCAGATATGTTCAGCTGCAATTGATAGTCGACTTGTCGATGTGTGATAGTCGACTAGTACATTATAGTCAACTTGTCTTCATAGAATCAATCAACCAGCACTAACGTTTTTCATGCGAGTTTCATCTCTGCTCTTCGAATAGTCGACTAATGTGATGATAGTTGACTAGTCCATTTATCCACATTACAGGTTTGTTGTTAATAGTCGACTTGCAACATGCTGGTCGACTTGTATTGGCACGAACTGACTGATCTGATTGTCAATAGTCGACTTGCCACTTGATAGTCGACTAGTACTCAGCTTCAACGTACATATCTCACATAATCTTCAATCTATGTTTGTTGAGATACTTATTTGAATTCTTCAATCTTGATTTGCACGTTGTCTATCTCTTGAACGTTGAAGATTATTGTTGCACGTTGTCTATCTCTTGAACGTTGAAGATTATTGCTGTCTTGATTTAAATAAATCCTTTAATTGAATTTCAATCCAAATACCTGAAATTATTTCTTAACCAATTCTTTAAGTTTTATTATTATCAAAACATGGAAGGATTTAATTTGTCAACCTCTATTGGTCCAACAAAACAGCCCATTATGGGACAGTCCTAACTTGCGACCTTTAAGAAATAGAATTCCAAAGGCGGCAACAGTGGGCTGGATTTTTCGTGAGAGGACAAGAATGACCAATGTCAGGTTCCCCTATGGCTACCTTGTTATGACTTCACCCCAGTCGAAGGCCCCACTGTGGTATGCGCAAATAAGACCACCCCAAGCCTTTGTAACACTAGTAGTACACAGAAGTCATAAGTGATAATTGGTCTGATGCTTTGGGCGAAACCAATTCTCAGGGTGTGATGGGCGGTGTGTACAAGGCTAAAGTACATATTCACCGCGACACGCTGATCTGCGATTACTAGCGATTCCAACTTCATATCCCCGAGTTGCAGAGAACAATCCGAACTGAGGCAATCTTTCCATATTCGCTCCACCTTACAACCTTGCATCCCATTGTAATTGCCATTGTAGCACGTATGTGGCCCAGCCCATAAGGGCCATGCGAGCCTAGGAGCAGGCGCACTCTTGTGTTGATTGTTGCTTGTTAAGTTAGTTAAGGTGTGAAGGTTACTTTTTCTGCGTTAAATATCGTGCGTGGTAGAAGCTTTTTGTTTAGTTGATTCGTAAGTGCTCGTCGTTCTTTTTTCTTTGCCAAGCGGCTTTTACAAGGCCTCGTATCGTATAAGGGCTAAGAGAAGACGAAAAGGAAGGTCACTAATACCAATTAGCGCTATGGACAAATTCCCAACCCTCAAAGGGAGGCTTACCTTTTGAGTTTAAGTTAGATGCTAGCCATTTGGTATATCGATCTATATCATTTAATTAAGTTGTAGAATAAAATAGTTACTCATAAACCCATTTTTCATGTGTCAGGAACCAGATTGGAACTGGTGACACGAGGATTTTCAGTCCTCTACTCTACCAGCTAAGCTATCCCGACCATTTCCATTGTATCATCATCCTTATTTGAAAATTTTACATTGTAATAATTTACTAAAGGTCATATATCTATGTCAATTAAAAAAACATACCACTTCTATTGTTGTGGAGCCGCATCAGTCGAGTATGACAAGTGCTCGGGGGGAGGATCCACCAAACACGCTAGAACCAAACAACAGTTTCGCTAAAAGGTTTTCTTTTGCTCTGCTTACCCCTAAGGGCTCACGAATGGTCTAATAATCAGAGCCGCCTTGTCAAAAGGAATTGGTAGCCAAAAGAGATTTGTTCAACTGCTTAAATGTAGGGCAGGCGAGCATAGTTAAGATTAGATTTCCTTGTTATGGTTTATTAGTTGCTAACTCAAACAAGGCTGCCCTAGCCCCGTCACAAAATAGGGGTGGGAGTTATTTTATTAGTAGAGAAGCTCGACAAAACAGAAAGTATCATGATATGTCGTCCTTCCCTGAAATGAAACTTTCATACTGGAGCAAGAACTAGCATGAAAGTCGATCTATTACGACCAGCGCGATTGTTCCTATTTCATTTTCTTTTGTCTTTTGCTCTAGGTCACTACGCTCTCTCCAAACCAAAGCAAACCAATCTCATCATAACAAGGGCCACCGCTCTCACTGTGTAACTAAAAGCCCCTCTCTCACCAAAACAAAATATCCATTTTTGACGAGCTTTCCATGAAAGAAGATTTTACCATGTGCTTGACTCATATATCGAAGCAATGAAACTGAATAATTGTGCTGATACGGTTACTTGGGTTGCCCATAGTAGTGGTGTTTTCACGAACAAATTAACATACACCATAGAGAGAGCTTCTTTTCCAATAGTGCCATGGGCGGACTTAGTATGGAAGCAGTTATTAAGTCCGATCCGCTATTTTCTTGTGGTTAACTATCATGAATAGATTAAGAACGAAGGACCAATGGTTTGTTACTTTTGACCTTTTATGTGTGTTGTGTAAACAAGTTATTGAGAGTAGAGATCATTTGTTTTTTGAATGTCAATATACCAAAGTGGTGTGG
>JANKYE010000006.1:2151009-2162313 GCA_032467995.1 Erythroxylum dillonii | reverse complement strand
ACTCGTCACAATAAACACGCAATAGTGTACACTTAAGTTAAGCAGAGTTGTGTAGCAAACATTCAGCCAAACTCGAAAAACTGGAATTTCACTCTTCTTCAAGGTTCTCTCTGGTCTCTCACTGTTAATCCGCGTTTGTGAAAGTTTTGTTTCGTATGGATTAAGAGACGGAAAGTTGAGCATTTCACGTTTGCGTAAATGTTTGTTTGTTTTCCTTCCAAGTTCTGTTTGGTGTAATCCAACTCCAAATGCTAAGCGTTGGCGTCGTTCGATTCGTTGGTCGATCACGAGTTCTGTTAGATAAAAATCTTTCTTGTTTTGAGGGTGAAAGAAAAGATGCTGTGGTTCAATGAAAACTATAAGGCAAAAGGGTAATAGAAAATTGGAAAGAGAGATCTTTATTAATATCTACATTGAGAAGGATTAATACGATTAGGAATAACTCAGGTTGTGAAATTTTATGGAGTTATATATCAGATGTGGAATGAGATCACTTATCTTTTTAGATTGCTGCGTATTATTGTTTTCATTGGTTAGTTTCTTGTTTGTATTTGATGGAGAGAAGACAACCTCTCTGTTCCAAAACTTTACTCATCTGTTTAAATATTTGAGTCATTAGTGTTCTCTGGGAAAGAATATCAAGATTCAAACTTCTATAAACAAAAGGTGTGGAGTATAAACCACGTTAATCCACTTGTCATAGGTACATATGCATTTTTTTATTGTTAATTGGTGGATATATGTTTCTCATACAATTAACTCAAAAGAACAATCCAGTCTTTAAGAAGGATATAGGGGATTGACAATTGATCATCCTGGGCTGGACTTGAAGTTAAGACCGTTCTGAGTTAAATGATTCCCTCGTTGAGTGTATTTGTTTCCTTTGCATCCTTTGATAGTAAAAGATGAAATAGGCTTCTTGTTTTATCTGATTAAGCTCTGTAGGTGCTTTTGTTTTATATTTCAGAAAAGTGCTCTGTTGGAGTTTAAATTCTCTTTTTTGTCATGCTAACAAATCTTTGATCTTTGTTTGATTGACAGATAAGAGAACAAGTGCATTAAAATCAAAGCCTACATTGTCATGGTGGTACTACTGTCAGATAATCCATTGAACGTTTTAAACCATTTATAATTGTGCTTGAATTTAGAAATTGTACTCTTTTGGGAATTATGCATGTCTGGCCCAGTGTCCATTCTTGATAATGTAGGAGCATTAAGTTTTTCAGACAGAATAGAGTCTGTTGGTGCTATTTCCGATAGAGATCGTAAATCCATATCAATTAATGGTGAAGTTGATCATACATATTCTGAAGTTGATGCAATTAGAGTAGGGGAGCTTTTTCTTCCCAACGGGGAATCGTATTTGGGGTCATTGCTTGGTAATGTACCTGAGGGTAATGGGAAGTATGTTTGGTCAGATGGCTCTGTTTATGCAGGTGAATGGCAAAGGGGGGTGAGACATGGAAATGGAAAACTTCTGTGGCCTTCTGGAGCAATTTACGAGGGTAAATTTTCTGGTGGCTATATTCATGGTACAGGAACCTATATTGATTCTACTAATCTGAGATACAAAGGAAGATGGCGATTGAATCTCAAACACGGTCTAGGATATCAAGTTTATCCTCATGGAGACATCTTTGAGGGTTCCTGGATCCAGGGAAGTCCAGAAGGACCTGGAAAGTATAGCTGGGCGAGTGGAAATGTATATATCGGGAATATGAAAGGAGGGAAAATGACAGGGAAAGGGACTCTTAAGTGGATCAATGGGGACTCACATGAAGGAAGCTGGTTAAATGGCATGATGAACGGATTTGGCGTATATACTTGGAGTGATGGAGGATGCTATGTTGGAACTTGGACGCATGGTTTAAAGGATGGAAAAGGAACATTTTACCCTAAAGGCAGCCGATTTCCAGCAGTGCAAGAACGATATCTTAATGCGTTAAGGAAAAGAGGCTTACTGCCAGACTTGAAAAGGTACAACCATATGAATATTCAACATTTATCTTCAGTAGATACAGCAAATGTTGAGGCTTGTGATGAGCAAGGATCTCGTCATAATTATACTGATAGACTTTCCAAAGGAAATTTGTTATCTTTGGAGCAGTCACGCAACAAAAATGTTTTCCTGGAAAGACGATGGAGTCTTGAGGTTTCTATTGAAAAGGTGATTGGACATGATTTTTCTACTGAGTTATCCGAATCCACTTCTGATGGTATAGATAGAGAAGTTGAGATAAAGATACCACCTATCTTGGAACGGGAATATATTCAAGGTGTTTTGATTAGTGAACTTGTCTTGGATAATAGTTTTTCACCATCATCTAGAAGAGCAAAACAACGGGAAAGGAAGCTCGCAAAAGAAGTCAAGAGACCTGGTGAAATGATCATTAGAGGGCATAAGAGTTATGACCTAATGCTCAGTTTGCAACTTGGAATTAGGTAGATCAAGTTTGTATCTTATGTAATATCCATAACCACATGACTACAATTCTAACCCTCATAATATTGATAGATAATCTGTCTGAATTGTTCCTTGCATTATCCAACAGAAAACACATGATATTCATTTCTGTACCTGTATCATTTTTGTTTACTTTACGAATATTAGTTGTTGAATATGCATTAGAATATGATCAGATACACTGTTGGGAAAATCACTCCTGTACAGAGGCGAGAAGTTCGTCAATCAGATTTTGTCTCAAATGCAAGTTTTTCTATGCACTTTCCGAAAACCGGATGCCAATTGACACCACCTCATCAATCAGACGACTTCAAGTGGAAAGATTACTGCCCAATTGTTTTCAGGTTTCTTTTCTTAACCTTCTATAGTTCTGTTCATTATAATGAACATAGTTAGGAAAGCGTAATATTTATTTTCACCTTCTATTCCTATTTTTCTAGCATTATCAGACCTCTCCACCTGTCCAATTCTTTGATGTATATGTTTCTAGTTTTTCAAGACCTTCAACCTATACTCTTTGACGAGTTAGTTTGTTTCATTAATTTTGATCTGTTTTAGATCTTTAGGTTCCATGTTAATAACCTTATTAATTCTCATTGTAGGAATTTAAGGGAGATGTTCAAGATTGATGCTGCTGACTATATGATGTCCATTTGTGGAAATGACGCACTTAGGGAGCTCTCTTCTCCCGGGAAAAGTGGTAGCATCTTTTTCCTGTCTCAAGATGATCGCTTCATGATTAAGACACTCCGAAAGTCTGAAGTCCAGGTTTACCATCTTCATTTGAACCTTGTCTTTGGTCTGGAGACAATTACGACCAGCACACGAGCACCTTATATTTCTCAACTTCCTTCTTTCCACTTGGTGATTGCAGCCTGAGACCCTACAAAATTCTTATATATAGAAAGTTCAACCTGTAATCCTGTAATTTGACATAGTTGAGTTAATATACAAATGTAAATTCCAAATGGAAATGTGACGACAAGCACCTGGGTTACACTTTTACTAACAAAAAAGGACTCTTAGAACTATATCTAAATTAGACTCTGTCCACAGGGTAGGTCCAATGGCACATGCCATGATAATTATCCATTCAGGTAATTCTTTTAGTTGAATTATTGTGGCAATTCCTAAAGACAAAAAAAATATCCTGAAATTTTAGCTATTTGAATTGTTTTGAATATCTTGATTTAAGATGTTGAGCTCTGGTGACAATTTTCTGACTTGTAGGTGCTTGTGAAAATGCTTCCAGATTATCATCATCATGTCAGATCGTATGAAAATACACTCATAACCAAATTTTTTGGGCTTCATAGAATCAAACCTTCAAGTGGGCAGAAGGTAATAGCTATTATTATTCTGTATGTTAAATGATACTGTTCCTTTTCCATACTAATGACATATCATGTTATAAGTTTATTCTCATATATTTATAACATGCAACAATTGGTGGTAATTGGTCTTGCAGTTTTTTTCAGTATTACACCATCCTAGAGCTAAATGTTTTATGAGCTCTTTCCTGCATTGCAGTTTCGCTTTGTGGTGATGGGAAACATGTTTTGCACAGAGTTAAGGATACATCGAAGGTTTGATTTGAAAGGTTCATCACTGGGAAGATCGGCAGACAAGATCGAAATTGACGAGAACACCACATTGAAGGATTTGGACCTTAATTACCACTTCTATCTGGAGCTTTCATGGCAAGATGCTTTACTAAAGTAAGTTCTATCTCCTTGGCCATATGTTGTTGACCTTAACTATTGAAGTTTGTGGATTATTTCCATTATCAATTATTAGTTTTTTTTTCTTTCCATATGCTAGCTCTCTTTTCTTCTTCTCTCTTACAAATAATTTCATTAAGTTTCTCCGAGGTGGGTATAATACAGAAAAATGTCGGTATATCACTTACATGAGTGCGGTCTCCTAACTTAAAATCCATTTTTACAAATCGTCTATCGTCTCCCTTGTCTATTATATAACTAACGGTAGCAGCACCTCTTCCCTAAGAGCCCTTTTCTCTGAATCTCTCCAACAAGGACAAAGAAAAAAAAAGCTTGTCTTTATTTCATACGAGGAGATATAGATTCGAGGATTGGCAATCAACAAGCTTTAGAATTTCATCTTTATGATTCTTACCTATGACCAGTCGATATATATCTGAAGTGGCAGCTCCTATCCTTGAGATCCTCTTTTTTTCTAAATTAAAATGACATATTTTCTTCTAATCAGGAGTAAAACAAAATTTGTGCTCATTTTCATACATCAAGAACAATGACTTAGATAAACACTACCCTGCTCTCTACTTGACATTACCATCCATTTGACCCGTGCTTGGACCAGGTTGCAATTACATTTTGCTGAGAATGCTGAGAACCTCAGTGCTACTGATGCGATAGCATAAGTGAACCACTCATGCAGATAATATAAAATATTTTATAACTTCTCATGCTAATACTCTCTGAGTTTCAGTGGGCAACAATTGCCTAAATACATGCTCAAGCTGTAAGTTCTTTGAGAAAAATAATTGGAATTTATGCACCAAAACATAGAGGCATCTTAGTCATTTATGTTATCATATTGTCATGCCTGGTTATGTCTCCAATTAATTTTGCAGAATATGCGTGATAATTGTTGTTCCTAGATTTTCCTAGATGCAGATACATTATTGTTTGCTTTCTTGTATGCAGGCAGATAGAGACAGATAGCAAATTTTTGGAAACTCAGCAAATTATGGATTATAGCCTTCTGCTAGGTGTGCATTATCGAGCCCCGCAACATCTACGGTCTTCAACGTCCAACAACCAAGGTACAAGAGGTGAAGGCTTGGGAGTTCTTCCAGAGGAAGGCAGGTACCTCAGTAAACACCTTATGTTTCTCTTAGCCAGTGCTTCTAGCATGTTCTGCCTCGATAAAATGGAGAGACAGTGAATGAAGTATGGAAAATGACAAATTATTATGGAGAGCACACTTGTGGTACTAATTGCAATAGACTAGTATCAGCATAGGAAGAGAAAGGTGGATGAGGGTAAATCAATATTAGCTGCATGCTGAAGTGACAGTTCCACGTGTCATATATAACAAGTCAAGGTTTTCTACCTCCAACTAAGCTTGCCATCTTAGATCCAGTAATAATTTCTCAAACTATGATAGGTTTAGTTGTCCACTTTAACTAATCTTGGAAGCTCAAAAAAGTGTAGATCCTTCTCACTTTTGGTTTTGTTTCTGGTGTTGTTTTGCAAGTTTTAAGTACATGTTAGGATTGTGAATGTGAACATGTATGTGTGTACAAGTACATTGTGTATAAACAGCAGAGGGATTTTAATGGATCATACATGTGTTCTAGGACATTAGTCCTGTTTGGCCTTGTCTGTCTGCCTGCGATTTACATCTTCATAGTTTATAGAATCAAATAGGAAAATGTTCTCATGTCTCAATTGGGTGTTTCTGATGTGTTCCTGCAGATACCATTGAAGATGAAAACTACCCAGAAGGTCTTGTCTTGGTTCCTCGTGGGCGTGATAATAGTATTGTAGTGGGTCCTCATGTTAGAGGTAGCCGATTGCGAGCCTCATCTGCCGGTAACAAGGAAGTGGATCTTCTTCTTCCTGGCACAGCAAAGTACGTTGTCCTTAACCATTCTTAAGGATTCATGCCATAGAACATCAATTGTAGTTCATATTTAGACTTGTAATGTCAGTTTTCAGTCTTCCTTTTATACTTTCACCTGTGAAGAATATGAGCATGCCTAAGAACTTTAATGTGCATTAAAATAGTTGAGTTTCTTGGTAGTAAAATTAGCATAAATCTGATTAGTCAACACAAGCAGGAATATAGATGTTTTATGTTAAGGGTAAACACATCAATTTCGTTGACATTCTGAAGAATAAAGGTCCAACAGTGAATCAGAGACCAAGATGAAATTTCTTATGCATTTGAACTGCTGCAAAAATATGCTACTCGTTTTAGTTGCTCCATTAAGTTCCCTTTTGTCATTCTTAAAATTTGTGAGCAGGCTTCAAATCCAACTCGGCGTCAACATGCCAGCAAGGGCAGAGCAGGTAACAGGGAAAGAAGAAAAGCAGGTGTTTCATGAAGCATATGACGTAGTTCTTTACCTAGGCATAATCGACATACTGCAGGAGTACAATTTGTGTAAGAAGATAGAACACAAATACAAATCTCGTCAATATGATTCCTTGTCCATCTCTGCTGTTGATCCTACATTTTACTCCAGACGGTTCCTAGACTTCATCAAAAAAGTGTTCCCACCTAATGTGGTGACAACTTAAAAGTCTTTTGGCTCGGATGTATTTACGTGCACTGGGAGTTCCATGAACACTTAATTCCGGAGCACTTTCCACATCGAGTCTCTATGCAAAAATATGAACTCATCCCCCTTCTTTTTCCCGAACTATAGTAAATTTGTTCTTTCCTTTCAGTTTTTGTGAAATTGTTTACAATTGCAACATTAGAGGGCCTGTCTTGGATGATTACAAAAATCAAGTTTAATACCTCATTTTCCTCACTTCGCATATGACACTTCGTGCCAGTATTCTCCACCCAGGTGAAATCGCTGTTAAAAGCTTCATAACTACCATCTATAATTTGATGAACTTGGTCGAAAACGATACATAGCAAATTGCCTGAAGGATTACACGGGACCATTGAAATCCATCCGTAAACTTTTGAACTCCAAAAATTGAAGTTGGCGTGTTTGAGCATGCATTTATGAGAAATTAAAACAGATGACTAAAGCCCTACACAATTTAGTACTACTAGAGAAATGCGACTTGCTCTTTCTACAATTTCATGATACAAGAAAACATACACTAACAGAAAAGCATAAAAAATCCAAGGACTCCCAAGTCGAATAGTCTGCGTATCTAAAATCGAAGCTGGAGGACCAAACCTCTCCCTCTCCTCTCTCCACATATTTTTCTATAAAAGCAGGAGACGGAAACAGAAAGGTTAACATATCTTCCAACCAGAAAATGAACAGGAACATGTTGATACTTCTTCGACGCTCTAGTTCTATCCTTGCTAAGATATTTTCATTTGAAAACTTCTAGCACCTGTCAATTAATACATTCAGATTCAAGGAAATCCGATACATTTGAGAGACCAATTGATGTATTCCAACACAAAACATCCTGAACAGAACCCAATGGGCCAAGAAATCTACTGTCCCATGTTTGGAGGTGGCGGGGGTGGACGCATCGGCATCTGTTGTCCTGGAAAACTTTGCGGTGGGATTGATGGGGGGGCACCAATCTGTGTGCCAGGAGTGAAATTTGACATTGCACTACCACCAGTTGGGGGAGGAGGAGGAGCTGCTGGTGTTCCACCAGGAGGCATAGGCCTAGGCCCATTTGACATTGGAGGCGGAGGCGGAGGTAATGATCCATGCATTGGTGGTGGTGGAGGTCTTGTTCCAGTTGATAGCCCTTGTGGTGGAGGTGGTGGTGGAGGTGGAGCTTGTGGTGGAGGAGGCAACGACCTTGGTGGTACCCCTGGAGCTGCTGTTCCATTGGCAGCAGTAGCCTGCTGAGGCTTGTTCAGCTCTGGTGGCTTGATTTTGAAGTACAGCTGCAACTGTAATTGAGGACTGGATTAGCTAAAATGGAATTTTATTTTAAAGTCACAGCATGACTAAAACCTGATTACCCAACTGAAATATATATATATATATATATATATTCCACAAGCAACCTATACTAATGTAGCATGAGATCTATCTTGCGTGCAAACGCAACAAGAAACACGTATTAATAGTATGATTAGGGTCAGTCACATGCAAATTTATGTTGTAGTCAACCTTAGTCAAGTTGGCTTTATCAAGACATCATGGTCCCACTAAAAGTTTCAAGGAATGCCTGCGTGCCTAACACCAAGACTAAAGCTAATTTGTCCTAATATGCAATCTCACTACTAAAAAGAGAACTTAGGCATAAGTGTAAGCACAGGACCATGAAACATAGTCCATGCGTAACATAACAGGCAAGGTCAAGACAAGTATTTGTGGCAAAATACTTACTGTGAACATCTTTGAGTCAGGATCCCAATGTGAGAAAAATTTTGGGGTGGACTTATCAATTTCAGTGCTGGGAACCTGAATTGAGGATATAACAAAAGAACCAATAACTAAAACTGGAACAGATGACATGGTCAAATTGAATCCATGAATCAAATTCATATCAGTTTACCTTGAAAGCAATTATCTCGTAAGGATCTGCTGCGAATAAAAGATATTGGTATCTCTTATCAAAGGGTTGGATTTTCTGCATCCATGACAAAGCGAACCAAATTAAGATGGTTAGATTTTATGCAATATGGTGTACTACTTCCCAAAAGAAGAGAAGAATGACATAAAGATCAATGGGGTTCAGAAAGTTCAAGATTCAACAATAGGACAAGCACAATGAAACACAAGCTACACAAAAGCAGAGTAAATTTATCATAATAACTGCAAATAACAAACAATTCTAGCAAAACAGAAAAGAGAGAAGATAGTACCTGCTCATAAGATGACATAAATCGATGCCTTGGTTTCATATTATCTTCTATTTCAGGATACTCTATCTACATAATATTAATGAAATATAACTGCATATCACTACTAAAATTCCATAGTACAAGGAACAACAGGAAGAAGGAAAAATGAAAATAAAAAACCTGAAACAGAAGTGATCTCTGTTTTGTGTCTGGATCAAATTGCTTAGTCACCCTATACCCAGGTCTACCAATTTTAACTGCACGAATGGTAAAAGAATTACTATAACTACCAAGTTCCGACGTAAAGAACCAAAGGAAAAAGGGCAGTACAGACGAGAGCTTTAATTTACCAGTCTTGCGAATGTTAACTTTGCGTTTGTTAGGTTGAGGAAGAGCAGGAGCCTCCTTGGCCTCTCGAGCGGCTCTCTTAGCCAAATTGGTCTGGTGACGCTTGCCTTGGGTATGGGCCAAGTAGTTCCCTTCATTGTTGTGTAAAGTCAGACACAGCTTACACTCATAACTACATCACCAGTTAACCAACAAAAAACACAGTGAACACCCAACAAACAAACAAAACTCCAACCAAAATTAAATCAATTGGCCTCCAAAGTTGATTCCTTTCTCATGATTATAATTATATTTTACCTGCCCAGATGGTTTCGCATGAAATAGGGATCTTTAGCGAGATCGATAGTCTCAAGGGCGAGACGTCGGAGACGTTCACGGCGGTCGATTGCCTCGTTCTGGGCGGAGGCGGCGCCCCCGCTTCCAGGCTTCGAACCCCATTCTCTGTCCATTGATTGATGTGATTTGCTCTCCCTCTACTTTCTTTTTCTCTGTTCTGTGTTTGTCTGATAACTAGAAGGATACGGTATTGTTGTTTGGGTTTGAGGAGGTGAAAATATGGCGATGTCATGACGTATTGAGACTGTTTCCTAGTGGGCCAAATTCAATACCCTGATTTGCAAGTCGGTCTATCAGGTAACAACAGGCCTGTGCCTGTTACATGTTACAAGATTAATTTAGGATGAACCAAGACGACCAAGAGTCCAGTCAAAGGTCTACTTTCAACCTTTTGGTTTAGGAATTGCACTTCATTTATTTGTATATGACGAAATGTGATGGATAATCTTGTAATTGTAATTCTATTGAAAGTCTTTTTTTTTTTTTTGGTTAATTTGAAGTGATCAATTGGATTATTTATGTGTATTGCACTATTAGCTTGTGAGACTGAATTTTAGGTTTTTCAATTTTAAATTTATTCGTTTTTTGATTAGATCGTTGCTTGTATTTTTTCAGTTTCTGTAATTTAATAACATTAATGGGGGACATCATGTTTTGATTTTATTCTACTAATGGTACTGAGCAATTTACAATTTTCAATATCCTAATTGTTGTATTTCTTCTTCTTTATTGCTAAACTTTTTTAATTATCATAATTACCTTCTTCTTCTCCTTTTTTTTCTCGAGAAAAATATGACCTTCTTTTTCCTTTGAGCAAGTAATATACCTCCAAAATATCTTTTTGGACTAAACTAAGAAATATGACACTTAAAGTTGATTATTTGATTCTTCATCATATTTTGAGTAAATTTTTGCTAATCATCGATTCTTGTAAGAAAAAGGTTGAACTTTTTAAAAATGTTCTCCAACTACTCACATTTCTAAATTAATAACCAAGAAAATTATTTTAGATATGAAACTATTTATTTAGGTCCATTTGTTTCCATTTTTTTTCTTGTTTCTTGTTGTGGTTTGTAAAAAAGAAGAAGAAACCTCATCTTAAAACACGTTTGGTTCTTCACTGTTTTATTGTGTTGTTTTAAAAAATAAAAAAGTTACAACGGTTTTATGAAAACGGAAAAATTATGTTTCTGTTATATTTGACAATAGAAAATAACATTTCCCTAATACACAAAAACCTGTTGTTTTTGTCACCAAAACTAATTTTCTCTCTGCGCTGGCTTCAACATCTTCAGAGTCTTGCCGACGGTCTAAGTTTGTGTTTATTTATGCTGCTTTTTCTTGTACTGTATCGTTGTTCTGTTTCACGTATTTTTTATTTGGGTGTACTTTCGTATCTCTTGGTATTTGTTTTATTTATTTCTACGATTTCTCTAGTCTTGTCACTGCTAGAATGATAAGTTGTCTTGATTAAGATGCAAAGGTAGTTTTCAGGGGTGCTTAGTTAAGGGATATGAGAATAAATCAATGGCAATGAAATAAATGGCAATGGTTGGTTGATTATTATGATTGATTGCATAGTTTTTTCATACCCAAGTTTTAAGTAATGGTTCATACCCTCCATAGATGGGAGGAATGGGTTTGATTCCTACCAATACTAAATT
>JANKYE010000006.1:2129442-2148799 GCA_032467995.1 Erythroxylum dillonii | reverse complement strand
AAGATCACATCATCCACAGCTGAATGAATGCAAGAGAGAGCACGAAATTTCTTGGCTGTTTCTTCAGAATGATGCTTAATCTGATTTACAGTGGGATTGGTAGGAAGAGGATTCACTTCCTTACCTTCTACATAATCCCAAAGGTCAAAGGACCTCAGATATGTCTTCATCTTCACAACCCAAATTTGATAATTCTGGCCATTGAAAACATGAGGTGCAATGTTTGAAGGTGTGGAAGTCATTGGTTATGTATTTTGTGTAAAGATTTACGAGAGTGAGTGAGGTGAAGAGTTTCTGGTTTTTTTTAATCACAAGCCCCTTATAAGATCAATAATGCTCTGATACTATGTAAAGAAATGCAAAACAAACATGTACTGAACTTGTAATGTTAATGAGAAGAAGAATTGGATCAAAAGAGAATAGCTTCATTCATTTCATTCTCTGCATATATAGCTTTTAGTGTACTGAATAGATAAGAGTTTGAAATTTAAATATACAATGATGCTTGGACTTGACTGAACATAACAGATTATCTCCTAATACAAGTAATCTATACCTACTACATTACCACACAACTTAAACTTTTCAATAGCACTAAATCAGGTTACATTCTAACACTCTTCATTCTTGCCTGTGTTGGAAAAAGTCCTTGTCATTGACTACAAGCCCACTACTGTTCGCCTTTAAAAACAAGATGTGTACTTCCATTCCTCTTCTGACTGTTATCCTTTTGGAGAAAGTTTGCTAGGTTTGGAATTTCGGATTAAGCATTAGTGTGTGGTTGTGATGAACTTCCCAGATGTTTATTGAAATTTTTATTGTTTTCTTAAGAGAATTTTTAAGCGTGCTTATGCTTAAGCTCATACTCAACATATGCCTCTGGTTGCTAAAATATTAATCTCAAACTGCATATCATATATACAACTAGCACCATCTCTTTCAAAGGAAAGTGACGAAATGATTAGCACAATTAGGTCAAAGGAAAGTAATGATATAAGAAGTAGGAACAATTAGAAGTGATTGCTATTTATAACAATTCCAAGCTAATAAAATCTATCAAATCCAATACCGACTAGGAGATGAGATGATAACATACAGTATAATCCAAAATATATTTAGAAAGTATAATCCATGGCTTTTGGCTTAACACAAGTTATAATCCAAAATGTAATCCATAGTTAAATATGCTTAATTGTTTAGAAGGTTAATTCTTTGCTACTGCCTCCAATTATTGCTCTCGTTTTAGTTGCTATAACTTGTAAATATCTTGAAGTAATGCTATATTTACCTTTGAATCTAATAATGACAATAGATTTAAGAAATCAAGCATTTGTTAAACTTACATCTTTGCTTTCTTGATTAGGTATACATTCCTACATGCTATGCCAATACAAGTTTGCTAAAATTAAAATTTGTTTAATGATTAGTATAGATCATAAAACCATATTTCTTTAATTAATTATTGCTAAGTCATTCAAGTTTAACTGAGAATGTGTCTCTGTAGATGTTGATATTGTTAATCCTTCTCCAAAAGTTTGCCTTTCTCTAGAAGTTGTTAAGACCTACAACATAATATGCATTATATTAGTATTGGAAACTAAATAAAACAAATAATGTTAAACTACTCGTTACTTACTTTGACATGTTGTTCATTTGGTATTGTTATATTAGACCTTCTATTGTTGTGCCCAGAAGTTCCACATTTCCTACATTTCTACATGACCCTTTTGTGAATCATTCCTATAAATGTTAATTACCTCAGCACAAGGTTAACATATGAATAGGACAAATGGAATAAACATTTTGAAAATTAAATGCATTTATAATGATTTAGAAAATTTTATATGCATATACGATGAATATGAAAATTATATGCAAGATGCATAGAACATTGCATGATTTGGTTATATATGATGGACAAGAATATTTCTTGACAAAAATGAGTAATTCTTTATAAGTTTCAATTTTTGAATCATAAGTCTTAAAACCGTAGATAAATGGAAAATTTAAAAAGGCGACTAAGGATGTTATTGTATGAAAAATCAAGTTACTTCTATCTTATTATTTATATTTATTGCATTAATTCTATGTGCATGTGTGGACCTTACTTTATATATTGTAACAAACAATTCCATTTACGAATTATGTATCTTGAAGAATTGAATAAAATTTTTAAGCTTTGTGGAGCCATAAATGAGGTTAATTGGCTTGTGGTTTCTAAGATTCCCTATTTAACAATTTCAAGTCAATGAGGCCATCGATTATAATGTATTAACTCATGAGGTGGATAGAAAAACACAAAAATGAAGTATTGGATTGATAATTTCTTGAAGTTTTTGGGTTAAATAGAGGCCACCGATCTTAGGTATAATGGTAGTTTTTTTCGCTTAGAAAAACAAACAAAGCATTAAATGGTTTCTCAATAGAAACAAATACAACAACATTGAGTTTGATAAGAAGGAGGCCTTTCAATTTCTAAACCACATCCTAAAGTAGTTTAATTTAATCAAAGGGATGAATGTCAAGCAATTTAAAAGACAACCTTTTGCTAAGTACATTAATGCACCGGAAGTTCACTACCCTTTTATAAAACACCATATAAGTTTTTTCACATACATGCAGATAACATAAGTTAGAAGCAAACTAAGTAATCCCTACTAAGTGAACCCACAAGAAACAACACCTAAGAAGCACGGATACGGCAAAATAGAGCTGTGTCCGCATGTCAAACACACGTGTCCGTGTCGGACACGTGTCTGACACGGACACCCACGAAGAGTGCATATATATGCTCCATGTTTTTTTAGAGGGGCTTATAAACTACAAAATATGTATGAACTATTAAGATATTGGAAGTCTTGAAATACATCAATCAATATATACCATATTATAAATTCTGAATTTTTTTTCTTAATTCTAAATTTTATGTAATATATATATATATATATATATATATATGTCGTGTCTGTGTCCACCAAATTTTAGAAATTGGTGTGTCCCTGTATCCGTGTCGCGTGTCCGTATCCATACTTCTTAGAACAACACATTAGGATCACTAACAAATGGGGACCATAAATTACCTATACAATTTGTAAACACCAACCACTAAGAAGATAAGAAAGCAAACAATGTAAATCCCACCATATGAACCCATAATAGACAATGTGAGACAAAATACACTGTGAACCCGAGATGCACCTCACAATATAGAGAAGCAACATTTAGAGAAGCAGAGAAGCAACATGCAACATAGAGAAAAAAATAGGTAGAAAAGCAATGTGCGTCAAGGAGAAAAACATGAAGCGAAAGTAAGGAAGACTCACAAATAATATAAATGCCAAATTAGGGATTTTGGGAAATTAGGGTTAGTGAATTTAAAGGTATCTAAATTAATTTGTGGTTTTCTATATTAGAAAATATAAGATTAATAATCTATGTAGCAACAGGTCCTAAAGAAAAACACAAAACAAAATTTTCATTTAGTAAATATTTAAAGGAACGGTTAAATTTATGTTAACTTAATGGTCCTTTTGAACACTTATCAAACATTTGGGTTATTTTTTAATGTTAAAAAATGTTACGGTCCTATTTAAATTTTAGGCAAAACCTTTGGGTCTTTTTTTTGACCCTTTTGCCTTTTTCACATTCATTTAATTAGAAGATAGGATTAACTTATCTGTCACACTAGTTAGAATAACATGTACAATGTTAAATTTAGTTATTGAGTTGCTTATGGTATAGTGACCTATGATGAGAACTTGAGGTTGAACAAGAATTGATAAGTGTCTTTGGATGCTAAATATATCTGCCAAAGTTAAACGCTTCAATTTATGGCAGGTTTCTCCATTACCATACCTAATACTTATCCACTGAGAGTGGTTAAACCTCTAGCTCTATAAGAATCTTTCTGATAGTTGCTTTTCTCCTCTTTTTGTAATTTTATAGTAGAAATTGATATTACTATAAATTGATATCCAACTAATAGTTAATAAAATCAATAATTTTCAAAAACATGGTCAAGAACTTGGCTCTATCATCCTAGAGTGCTGGTCTATGTTAGTTTCAAACACTAATGTCAATGTGTATTTTGTTAAGAGGCAAACTAATAAAGCTACTCACTCTTTGTCTTATAACTTTCAATTGTATACTGGCCCTTGAATTTAGGGAACGCAACTAGGAATTGATTGATTTAATTTAGTAGAATTTGACGTTCAGTTTTACTAATTAAAAGTGAATTAAAATTATCATCTTTACGTTAGCGATTGGAAATTATAGGAAAGATATTTATCTAGATTAAATACATATCGTATGTGTATTGTCTTACTCACTCGTTCTCTTGGTTCTTAAAGCTATTAATTAATCAAACTTAAAATTGTATCTAAGTTGTTGGTTAATAAGAATTATTGGAATACATGTTTCTATTCATTTAATCTTGAGCTAGAACATCACCCAATGAATATTTGTTAATGGACTTAATTTTATATCGATAATTCATATTAGTTTAATAACGTAGGTGACCCGAAATCATGGTTCGTTATTAATTTTCCAGATTTGAATATTTTCATTTATTTCAAAATTTTGTCATTTTTAATTTCTTTAAATCATGTTAATTCAAACCCCAAATTTGTTTTAGTTTTCAACTCGTATATTTTTTACCAATAGATTCCTCGTGAGAATGATCCATAGTTTCTACTACATTATTTTGTATTGTAGAAAGATGATTTCTTTTTATATTTTGTTGCAGGCGACAGTATTACCACGGGTTGGGTGACCTGTGGCCTGACCCGACTTAACCTTATATATTTTTTTAAAAATTAAAAACGAAATTATTTTTTATGTTTCGGTCGAATTTAACCTGTGAATCGATTACCCTAGACCAAAATCGAAAATTGACATTCCTAACTGAATTTATGATAATCTATTTTTGAAACTCCTTTGCTTTGTCAAAGACTAGGCGAAGAACGAGAACTTTTCTTGAAGGCCCACATATTTTCTTTGGTTTTGAGCTAAAAAATTCTCATATCAAACGAGCAGAAGCAGACAAAACAACGCATTCTTCGTGAACAACGTGTGCATCTTTTTTCTTTTTCTGAGTGAAGGTTAAGGATCTTGAAGTAGGGAGTGAAATGCGATTTATGGTCGCACCATATAATATAATGGACCCTTGTAATACAACACACTGATGATCGATGGGCAGAAATCTGTAGGTTGGTCCCTCCACGAATACGGCATCGCATCTTGGCCGTAAAAAATCTTGATCAGCACCGAAAAGTAAAGAAAAACGTTGGTGTCAGGAGTCAGGTGCTCTCTGGTAAGCAGTTTCTTTAGAGAAACAGCATTGATGCTATGCTTCACTACGAATACGATATCGCATCTTGGCCGTAAAAAATCTTTGAACAGCACCGAAAAGTAAAGAATAACGTTGGTGTCAGGTGTTCTTTGGTTAGCCGTTTCTTTAGAGAAACAGCATTGATGCTGTTCTTCACTAACTTACCTTTTTTTCCTGGTTCTCTCTATCCTTATATGCACATTATTGTACATATCCTTTTCATTGTACGAGAGACGCGAAACACAGAAGTATTGATCATCATCACACAGAAAGGAGTAAGCTTTACTTGGAGTTCATTTTCAAGCTTGGATTTTCGTCTTTTTTAGAAACACAAACAGAGTGAAAGAGAGATACAGAGGCAGGGAGTTCAGTTTTGGGATTTGAATAATGGGATCGTCTTCAGGACAGGGAAGTGGGTACGATCTCTCGTTCAAGATCTTGTTGATCGGCGATTCTAGTGTTGGCAAAAGCAGTCTTCTTGTTAGTTTCATTTCTAGCTCTGTAGAGAATCCTCCTCCAACTATTGGTACTTGCAATTTTGATATCTTTCTGTAAATGCTGATTTTTTCTTAATTGTCCCTTGGATTCATGGCCAGCAAGTTGGATGCAAGGATCGTGGATCTCACTTGAGATGAACAACGCTCGGTGATTTAAAAACATCATCTAAACTCCTATTAGATTAACTTATATTAGTTGCTCATTCAGTAATGCATTAGATGTTATCAGCTGTTAATCGTTTAGTTCTGTCGACATCAAGTTTTAACTGCTATTTATTATGCTTCTGCAAAACTTGATCTTTCTCAAACTTCATAGTACAAGGGACGAGCTATCTGATATCTTCTTGTAACTTTCAGTCAGCAAAGCATCTGGATATGGTTTTCGACGTGATAATGCATTAAGACTTTTTGTCTTTGGTTTTATTGAAAGGTGTGGACTTTAAGATCAAGCATATAACTGTAGGTGGGAAGCGATTGAAACTTACAATTTGGGATACGGGTATGCAATCGTATTGGTCTTATGCTGTTCATGTTTCCGCTTTACTATGTATATTTGTGTTACTGCATTTTAGACAGTACTGAGCATAAGAACCTGTGCCATCTCATCGCCTTACGAGCTTTACTACTAAATACCAATGCAACAGTAAACTATACAATAAAAAGGGAATAGCTTGAGAAAATTATACTCCACATAACTGAAAAGATCACGAAACTACCTATACAATTCACCATGGTCGGTAGTATCAAATTTAACCGAGGGGTTCTTTATGAATATATTTAATGAACTCAAAATGACTTATCAGTTACTCTTGTGAGTACTTTCTTCTGTAGCAGAACAAAAGATGAACAGAATTACATTAAGTGAGAGGTTTATATTTATTAATTTGCTCAATCAGTATGTTTCTTGCAGCTGGACAGGAGAGGTTCAGAACAATAACGAGCTCTTACTATAGGGATGCCCAGGGGATTGTTCTCGGTATGCTATTGACAGTATAATTTATATGATATGGCTTATCGATACTGCTGCTAATAAGTGACCAGAAACAATAATGATCTGTTATTAGGGAAAGATGTTGCATATAATTGTGGCGTGTGTTTAACGTGAAAATTTGCATCTTTCTCATATGTAGGACATGCTTATCCATGCAGTACTTTTCTTGTGTATTGGAGAGCTCTTGAATAATTTAAACATTAGTTTTCCTTTATTTTGTTTTTTTCAATTTAATCATAAACAGTAGAGCCACTTTTGAAATAAGAACAGATGCTCTGGCACCTTATCTTTATATGCTTATCTAATTGTTTGGTATGTCACATCTGGTAGAACTCTAGTCTTTGAATACTAGAGGTAAGTTGTATTATTGAATTATAGCAATACTGTAGACCATTACAATGGTGATATTTGGTATTTCCCTACCCAGAGCTGAATGCTCCTCAGAAGGTTTAACTATCCTTCTGTCACCAATTCTTCCCTTTCTTCCCCTCCTCTCTCAGCCTAAAACCCCCAAGCTAGGATCCATTCTGTTACGCCTAACCACTTGCCACATCAGCTACTAACTTACTTTTTTTTTTGTTACAACAGTTTATGATGTGACAAGAAGAGAAACCTTTACCAACTTGTCACAATTCTGGGCTAAAGAAGTTGAACTCTACAACACAAACAAAGACTGTGTGAAAATGCTTGTTGGAAATAAAGTAGATCGAGTAAGTTACCCTCATTCTGTGTTGAGCAATATAAATGGATAACTGATAATTACTTATTACGGGATTAACTTTCTAACACTTTTGCCCACAATGTCCCAATGCAGCACCTTAGTGCATAAACTGTTGATTCATTGATTGCCCATTATAACACTTGGAAAGTATAACCTTGAACTGGCTTTCTGTGCAGTTCAGCCTACTGGCACTGATGCAGCAATGAATTTTACAGCATCACTGACTCCATTATATCTTTCCTTGAATTTATACCTTTTGTTCTCTGATTTTATCCTCCTCTTCCTTCTTACAAAATTATTTAAGCTAAAAAATAGACAAAAATAGTGTCCTGCATCTCATCTTCCTATTTATTTTATTGAAACTTGTGAATGATTTCAGGAGTCTGAAAGAGCTGTAAGTAGAGAAGAGGGCATATCTCTGGCAAAAGAGCTTGGATCTTTGTTCCTAGAGAGTAGTGCCAAAACTAGAGAAAATGTAGACAAGTGCTTTGAAGATCTGGCATTGAAGGTGCTCCCCTTGAAATAAAATAAACATTCTGGAAAGATGTTATGCCTATAAGTTTTGAACAACAGGTTACCATAAAAAGATTATCATGTTGATCACGGTTATTTTAAGCTGGTATTTTGCCATTTTTCTCTGAGAAGTACATTAGGCCTGCAATCTATCAATAAGGAATCATAGTCAATTTGCAATTTTGGCACTGGTCAGAATCTTTTAATCCTTCCATTGTATTTCTACGTTTTATTGATTAGAATTATTATCATATGTCAAACTGTTGAATCACTTTGAAAAACAAGATGTTCTGCTTTGCCGCCATAGATAGTACCTCAAATTTGGAAATGAGGTCTTCCACTCCCGAATCTAACATTTCCCCATTTGTCTTTCAGATCATGGAGATCCGTCCTAGTCTTTCGGATCCACCTAAAGCAAACGAAAACATTGTCAAGCCTAGCGAACCTCCAAGTCCGCCTTCAGACGATGGTTGTTGCTAATGTAACAGGGTGACCTTTATAAGAAAGCATGACGTTCAAATAGCTATAGAAGGCCAAGTTGAGCGATCCTGATGGTGTATGTATAATAATTTATGAACTTTTAAAACATTGTTGAACAGATTATGTATATGATAATTGTTTTTCAGGCTTCTTACAATGTTTTGCTGTTAGTAGTATTAAGTCATTTTGGTTATTTTCAGCATCATTCTGTGAATATGACCAGTCAAATAACATGTATTGGCCTGTGTTAATTTGTTTGCCTTGTTTCGATGGCAAATATTGATTCGTGTTAGAAGAACAGACTGCATTGAATTGATTTTATCCATGTGAGTTGCTTGTTTCCCCAACTTCAATGTTTGATACCCGCTTCATTAATGAGTGGCAGATATATGTAACATGGGTTCCATTAAACAGGCTTAGTTTAGGGGTTCACATTCAACTTGTAACTATAAAAATAATACTTACCTTTCCCTAAAATATGCACTTAAATTTTTCCAGAGATTAATGAACGCATAGAGACATTTGAAGGAAGAAGATCAGCAGGAAGCAGCTGAATGAATTTATGAAATATGGAATTCAAGATAACTGGAAGGATATTAAAACTATCAAAAGGATAACTAATTGTTATGATGAGATTTCTGGCGAACCAATAATCTCAGAAGCTTCAAAGCATGGACTTTTCCCCCAAAGAAACAATCAGTAAGGTGTTCATAATTACATTTTATCAACAAATGGTAAAGGAAGTCAAAAAACACTTTAACATATATTCAAACAAAGACGTCATGAGAACGCATTGTGATCTTTTGTAACATTGAACAAGTGATAGGTAAATAGTATATTAAGATATATGTTATATATCTTATTATTTAATTTTAACTTTATTAGATAATTAGACCTATAAGATAATGTAGCTTCAAGATTTATATTGAATTTAATTGGGTGATGATAGCTAGACCATGACTTGGTGTGATTAAACAACAATTCTGATTTGACGTGGATTCAAATTGATGTAGTTGCTACACTTATGGTTGTGAAAGAATTCTACACAAAATGAAAGTCTATTATTATCACGTTGGTGATATATTACGTTGGTGAGAGTCATTGTGTACTGTTGGATGGTGTGGATAAAAGATAAGGGAAATTTGTTTTGCGTAGATTTTGGTGGATAGTAAAAAAAGGGAATTTATGTTGAGTGTGAGTCAAGGGCTTTTGGTGTATCCTGCATGGGAGTCTTGCAATTAAATGTGCAGTGCACGTTAAAGTGAAAAGTGTGTGCGTGAGTATTATTAACAGTGCAGTGGGCGTTGATAAACATAGCTTATGTGGTTTTTTTTTTGGAGTTTTGGCAATCAGCAGTTTAGTGGGCATTAATGACACACTTGAAAAACGTAGCTCACATTGGTTTTTGGGGTTCTGGTCTTCATATATACACCGTGGGTTAAGTAAATCATGTGTGGGTTTTATATAAGGTGTAATGGGTGTTAGCTACAGAACAGTAGGTATTAGCTTGTGATTTTTCCAGACTTATTTATCTGGGATTGTGCATGTATTTCTTGTGAGCAAAATACCATTGGTTAACTTCAAAATTCTAAGAGTTGTTCTTATGTGGTGTGCGTGTTCTGAGTTATAAACACCGTGAGTTAACTTCTATTTTTTACACTTGGTCTACTAGGTTTGTGCATGAAATATACATGGTGTGTGGAGAATCCCGTGTGGTTTAATTCGAGTTGTTGAAGTTGGAATGAATCAGTTTAACTGGTGGACAAATTTTTAGATGTATTTCAAAAAGCTGAAACTATATGAAAGTTTTTCTTTTATCTCAAGTTTATCGTTGTTATGTTCTTAGTTGATTGAGTACTTGAGTTATTTTTATTAATTGTCATTTAAGTGAAAGTAGTTTAGAAAAATCCTCTGACGAGGTTAACATGAGTCAGTCGTGTTATTGGGTATGAAGATCTTTCACGGAAAGTGAGGTTGAGAGATAGTAAGGATTGAGTAGTGTCGGCTTAGTAAAGTCTTAGATAAATCTATTATACTTCGATGAAAGTATTAATCTGGTTGAGGGTCATGCAGATGTAGGCAAGGTATGCTAAACTGCGTTATTAAATTTCTGGTGTTTTTATTATTTTGTTTTAATTGCTTTTATTTTTCGTTTATGCTAGAGACGTCTACAAAAAATTGGAAAGTTTGTGAAACAATTATCACCTTCGGTTTTTCATAGTCTATGTATACGCAGTTGTTTTGTCTCGTTTATATATGATCACCTCATTCAAAGCTGAGCACAGGCCCTGCATTAGTGAGGACAAGCAGAAGTTCCCGAATTGTTGGTATGATGGCAGTCGAGTGATGAGGTTACTTTAGAGATGGAGTGAGGTGAAAGATGAGTTAAGAGACAGAGAGAGAGAGAGAGAGGGGAGGAAAGGAAGATAGGAAAAAATAGACAAGAAAGAGAGGGAGAGTAAGAGAGAGGGAGAAGGAGAAGGAGAAGGAGGAAGATAGGAAAAATAGATAAGAAAGAGAGGGAGAGAAAGAGAGAAGGAGAAGGGGAAATGATTCGAGTAATAGTTCTTTGTCATTGTTAATGGCTCACAAAGGATAAATTTATAGTATTTCTTATAACGGAATCTCACTAATTAGCTGGCTAAAAGCCTCCTAACAAGTATACAACTAATTGTTTATAGGAAATCTCTATATCTAACTAAAGCCTTGATTAATTAATTAGGCAATCCTTCTAACTACCCTAGAAATCGGTAGTGTTGCAAAACCATGTTAGTCCTGGTAGGCTAATGACTGCATCATTTGCCCCCCGTGTTCAAAGTGTCCTTGTCCTCAATAATGAAGCGTGGGAGATCCTTTTGAAATTCGGTCAAGGGCTCTCACGTGGCAATTGGTCAGTTTGTTGTTCTCATTGTATAAGCACTTGTTAGATAGGACGAACTTGTTGGATCAACTGTCGTTGGCAAAGCAGTTGGTGAGGGGTGATAAGAGGTTGAGACTCCGAAAATTCCTGAGGTAAGGGGCAGTGTTAAGTGGAGGGATCTCCTCGACATAGTTTCAACTTTGATATATGAAAGACATTATTGATGTGGGCCGATGCAGGTTAAGCCAGACGATAAGCAGCAGTGCTGATGCAAGCAATTGAAAAGGTCTATAGAAGCGTCGAATCAATTTGTTTGACTGACGATGTGCTAGAGTGAAATGTCAATAAGACTGTAACTTGACAAAACTTAGTCTCCTTCAAAAAAATTTATATCTCGACATCTTATATTAGCTCGGTTTCTCATGCGATTTTGGGCCTGAAGCAATCACGATGTTGTTTAAGAATGGCAGTGCAATTTTGCAATAAATCATTTACAACAACTACCGACAATGAACCAGTTTCATAGTTAATAACAGAGGGTGGAATCATGTTGTAGACAGCCACAAATGGAGTCATTTTTATAATAGAATGTCAAAAAGAATTGTTGTGTCATTCAACTAGATGGAGATAATTAACCCACTGCTTAGGATGGTCGGACAGTGCAATTTTGCAGTAAATCATCTACAACAACTAATGACAAGTAACTAGTTTCATAGTCAATAATAAAGGAAGGAGTTTTGTTGTAGACAGCCACAAATGGAGTCATTTTTATAGCAAAATGTCAAAAAAAATTACAATGTCATTCAGCTAGATGGAGAAAATTGATCCACTACTTAGGATGTTCGAACACAAAGCAACGTAGAAAATCCTCTAGACATCTATTAAGCACCTCCCTTTGGCCATTGGAGTATGGATGGTAGGCATTACTGGTGGAAAGGGTGGTGCCTAAAACTTTGAAAAGTTCTTGCCAAAATGTGATCATAAACAAGGGATCTCTGTCTGACACAATATTAGAAGACATTCCATGAGCCGAACAATTTCACGAGCAAAGAGATCTACTACCATAGGCACTGTGAAATTGGAATTTAAAGCAATAAAGCGGGATGTTTAGTTAATTAGTCTACTACCGCAAAATTTGTTAATTTTTTGCCCAAAATAGGTAGATGGATAATGAAATCCATTGCGAGAGAGTCAGCTAAATGCCCAATTTGGGGCCAAATATTTTTTGGTTTGATCAATTTAGGGCCAAACATTTTACCCTGCTTAATTAAGGTTTAAACGTTATCGAATCTGTTCAATGTTAGGCTATTTTGGACGAAAATCTGGCGGTGTTATACATGCGCTGTTAAGTCTGAATGAGGTACCTTATGTGGCATTCTCTCTGCAACGTGTACTAATGATGTGGTAAAAAAAAAACCCAAAAATTATTTTTTTTAGGGAGAGAAAATATATAACAAAAACTTTCAAAGAAACCCTTTACTCACTTTCCATTCCTTCATATTTGGTGTTTGGTATTTTTCTGTAGAGAAAGAAGGATCGTAGATATCTTAACAATAAATGAAACTTCACCATTTTGACTTCTCTTCCTCGCTCAAAGAGTTAAAGAGTGTCTGATTTGATGCTTGGAAATGCATTATCGCTCGGGGCAGATATGGTTCATTAATATAGCCTCCGAAGAATCAGTGAACAGCTAATACAATATGTAAAGGAAGAAGCTCTTTTATATATATGCTGTTGTCTATAGCCTTTGAGCAAATGAAGCTATCTGAAAGGTCCAAAAGAATGTTATCGTAATCATTAACTAAAATCTGGTTATTACTTACTCCAACCATTACGTACGTTAATAAAAGGAGTGTTTTTATTATATCAGGGATCTTAAACTACTCAATCTTTATATGTACTTTTTGTTTTCATTAGTTTATAGAGAAATTAAACTAGCCTTTGGTGTGCTACTGCCCGAGGTAAGGATGACAGTTTAAGCATTAATAGTTTCCATTGAATATCTTCCCTCAACCCGAAAAGGAAACAATTGAGTAAATTTTTGCTAGACAATTCCTGAGTTTGAGTGGATGATGCCTGAAACTTGTTCATATAGGAGACAATCGTTGTTGTTTGCTTTAACTTATAAAGCTGAGCTTCATGATTGAAAAAGGTCAATAGGCCAAACCTGATTTCCAGCTGACGGGTGAAAGCTTCCCAGTTAGAGAGTTAGAAGGTGGTATGCATCCAATAGTACCATTGGAGTGCTGACCTTGACATGTAGAAGGTAGCGATGGTAAGTTTTTGTTCTTGCAGGATTTGGTAATATATAAAGAAGTGCTCAATCTAGAATATCCATTTGAGTACATTTTCTCCCCAAAAAGAGGGAAATCTCAAGTTTAGGTTCTCATGGTTGTGTTTGGTGTTGGATTTGGTGGTCGAAGGAGTGCTGGGGCTGATTACTGTCCTGACGATGAGGGTGAAAGGTGTATGGTGGATGAGGTGGGTAAGGGCAATAGGGGTGGCTGGGCAGGTTGTTTCTCCACCTTGGACAGTTTCATCATCATGTATGCCATAATGGTTTGTTGAGTAGACATAGCCTGACGTAGAGACTAAATAATCTCTGACTATTGTTGGAAGCCCTCAGATTGTTGTTGGACCCTCAAACAGAGGCTCTCAAATTTAGGAAAGATGGGCACATAATGTGTCATTTATTCTGTCAATTTGGGCAATTATTCTTCCATTGCCTTAGGCCTGGTTATCATTCCTTTGGTAATTTGTTCTTTCAATGAAAACACTAAATGATGGCAGTCGAGTGATGAGGTTGCTTTATAGAAGGAGTGGAGTGAAAGATGAGGTATGAGAGAGAGGAGGAAAGGAAATTTAGGAAAAATAGACAAGAAAGAGAGGGAGAGCAAGAGAGAAGGAGAAGGGGAAATGATTTGGTAATACTTATTTGTACTTCTTAATGGCTCACAATGGATACATTTATAGTACTTATAACAAAATCTCACCAATTAGTTAGCTAAAAACCTCCTAACATGCATACAACTAACTGTTTAAAAGAAATCACTTTATCTTGCTGGAGCCTTAATTCGTCAGGCACTCCTTTTAATAGAAAGAGATGGTAGCTCGGTTGACAATCTAGTAGGGTAACTTGGGACAAGGACCAAGGTTCGATTCCCGGTAACGAGAGCGCATGGGCCGCTGTGCTAGGTGGTCGACCGAGATCAAATCATGGTTTAACCCCTCACCATCTGGTCGGACCCGAGTGTGGGGGCAGCTGAGGTGGCTGATTCCACCTTTTGAGACAAAGAAAAGCAATATATCAGAAAGAGTAAAATAATGCTGAGCACACCTCGGCCATTGTGCTCGGCATGATATATACACTTACAATAACAGAGATTGTTACGGTGGAGGATATCACCTGTACACGTGTATGGTTTATTTGAATTTTACAATTGTTAGTTGTCAGTACTAATGATGATTGTACATTTATATTATATTCTAATACTAACTACCACAGAAATCAGTTTTGCTGCAACACTATTCGTTGACCTGTTGGGCTAATGAGTAATGACTGCTTCATGTTACTTGTCCAGCACTGCTTCAAGATCAAGCAGGTCTTGAAATATTAATTCATAAACAAATTTGATTATGTGAGCACAGGTTATGTACTTGCTGTCCCAACTACCTAAGTGTTTTCCTCCCATAAACTCTATGGGAGCAATCCTCAGTCTAGTCCACTTAGCTAGATTTAATTGGATATTCCCACCATCACCTACAGAGAATACTATATCAGTCAATAAACATTTGACACCTATTCTCATGAAGAATAAAATCATTAAATCCATATGCAGAAAAACAAAACATAAGTACGAAAGGACCCTCAGGAGCTGCATATTACATATGACATTGGGTTGTCAACTTGGCCTAGTTTTGAGTTTACAGTGCTGAGTTAAGCGAAAGTAGATGAAGAGAAACTTGCACAATTGCACATGAGGAGCTTTACGAGGTAATTGTTATTGGCAATAGCCTTATTGCCAAAGCCTGTGGATTGATCCTTTAATTCGAAAGAGAGACGAGGAGGAAGGCTACCTCCAGTTGGAACCAACGTATTTGGTAAATCCAACTGGAAAATGGTGTCAACCTTTTTCTCTCTCGTTAGAGGAATCTATCGTCTTTTTCTATTACCGAGTTCAATCATGAAGGGAGCGTTTGCATTTACTTAGGCGGTTATTATGAACAATGGCCTGTGCTCGAGAACATGCAAAGTTGTGTTATTATAGTGTTAGAAAACATGAGAGTTGGTTCTTAAGTTAAACTCAAGTTTTTTTTTTTTTTTTTTGAGTTTTAAACTAAAGTTGAATTGCTCGATCCAAAGTTAAATGTCTCAAGTACAGACGTCACTCTGACAAAATTCCAATCCAAAGCCTAAATGTGTTAAATATAAACAAGGTTGTTTTGAAAACAATGTGGTTTTTAAAGTGACTTTAAATTAAAATTAAAAAAAAAAAGAGTCTCAAGTCCATTCAAGTCTTGGGTAGGACCAAGTTTAAACTGGCCTACTGCCACCCTAAGCCCAACCCCTTTGACATTTATGCCATAGCCCACCATAACAAGTTCGACCAAGTCGTGTGCAAGAAAATGCAATATCTGTGTATTGAAAATTTCATCATGCTCCTTTGAACAAATGCCAGTGTTCATTTTCCGTTGCAGATTCTAAGCACCACGATATTTGAACCTATCAACCGCTAATACTATTCTAGACACACTAAAGGGACAAACAAATATCCTCTAACAACCTTTAGGGGGAAAAAAAGGCCTGCCACATTAAAATCTTCTGGTTTTGCCTGATTGTGCCAGAGATACGAAACCAAGAGAAAAGTATCATCTAATAATCATTTAGTAAAATCTACCACATCATTTAAACAGCATTACATAGCACATAGCCTATGAGCTTGAGAATACACTAGCAGCAGCTTCCAAAATTTCCCTAGCTTCTGTATTTGGATCAGGTAGCTCACCTGGGATCTGTCAAGACAACTGATTAAGAACATAACAATGAAGGACAATTATGATCTGACTTTTCAAATACCACTGACCTTTCCAAATACGTTCATCTTTGTTGGAGAAGCACCAAATTCCAGCAACAATCTTATAACATCTGCATGTTCACCCCTCGCTGCATGGTGAAGAGGCTGCAGAAGTTGCATCCATAATGATCAAAGGAAGGAAAGAAAGTTCCAGTAGGGACCAAAAACTAACACAGTTCATACAAACAAATTCTTTTTAGACATTTTCCACATTAGCAGATAAGCTAAAACTAAACTCACAGTATCACCATCAGTATCAACAGTTTCAAGCATTCTTTTCACACACTCTGGCCCGTTAGCACTGCTAAGTAGAAGCTGGACTATCTCAGTAAATCCTGCAGTGGTGAAGAGTAAAAGGAAATTCAACAAGAGTGAAAAATTATACACAGCTCACAACAAAAATATCTTATTGCTTACCCCCAGCACAAGCATCATGAAGAGGGATTGCTCCTTCATCATCCTTGGCTTCCAAGTTTGCTCCCTTCTCTAAGAGAAGCTGCAATGAAAATGCTGTAAATGATCAAATGATTTACCTTAAATATAAACAGAGGGGGTTTCATGCAATTAAACTAAACATACCTGGGCACAGGAAAAATGACCATACAGACAAACCAGATGAAGAGCTGTGTCCCCATCTTCCACTGCGTCATCAATACTGCCATCTAAGTTATCTGCATCCAATATAAAGTACTATATAAAAAGATTACTAGAAAGCCATCAGCTCAAGCTACGGAACACTCAACAATCCATGAGGACGAACAAACAATTGCCCACTAACAATGATACAATACAACAACATTCCTAGGATTGTCTTTCATTTTTCCGTAGCTGAAGGAAATAATTTCAGTTGATGATCACCTTAATCGAAAATATTCTTAAAAAAACGCGTAACATCAATCCAGAGAAAGGGAAAAATAAAAGAAACGTTACATTTTCATTAGAATCAAACCAAAAACAGAAAAGAATACACAATTTATCAACAGCATCTCCCTCGCTTTCTGAAGAAATTTGATATACATTACATGAACATCATTTCAAAGTTCTTAATCAACCAACTCCAGCCAATCGAAAGCAAAACGAAAAAGATATTGCCTTTGCCCAAAAAATGACCTTAGAATTAATATCTAACTAAAACCAGAAATTGAGTTTTGATTGCCCAACTACTCAACAACTAAAATAGGTAATCAAAATAAAGTCTAAGGAAAACTGAAATGATTAAAGAAGAAAGACCTAGAGCAACGCGAAGGGCGTCGAGGTCCCCGAGCTGGGCGGCCACCGCAAGGTCGCGTAGATGCTGTGGAATATCCGGTTCATAAACTACGAAATCTCCTCCAAGGAAGAGACTGTTTTCTTCTCCGTTCTCATCATCATCTATAAAACCGTCGGGTCTCACTGCCATTTTCTTCTCTCTCTCTCTCTTGTTTTTTCTCCTTTTCTTCAGCTTTCTATTAGCCGCTGTCTATCGCTCTCGAGTCCGGACCTGCAATTTGTGTATATAAAGAATAGAGTTTTTATGGTTATAAACTTATAATCAAAGATAAATTAATTATAAGCTATAATAATTTAAAAAATAATATGCATAATTTAATTATTATTAATATAATAAAGAATATAGTACTGTATCTTTTTAAGTTCTCAACTTAAATTACATTGAATAATGAACTCGTTTATATTTTTAAATTGAGATTTTGTAAATTTTGAAATTCATTCATTTCTTTTTTAATTTTTGCTTAAAATTTAACCGAATCCGGTATTCTTTGACAGGACAAGTGTAGTTAGCTACTTATGTCCATGTTAGTTATCGGCGTCACTCCTGTGTCTCCACATACCCCGTTCTTATTATGTTGAGCTCAATTTGCCGTGTGTGTGTGTCTCCCTCTGTTGAGGAGAGGAACATGACAACACAAAAACTAGGTTTAAGTTGTCATGTTCTGTCTTGTTTGATGCTCACATCTTGCTTAATGACAACGCGTTGATTTGGTTAAAAACAATGTTGGGTCTGTACTTTAGATGTTCACAAAGTTGGCATGCTTTTATTACACCTTAGAACTTCAGTTTTTCATAAATATAAAGTGTTGGAAAGAGACGATTCTATCACGGATTGATTGATCATAGCTGCTTTAGCCAGATAGGCACATGGATCTTCTTCACAGGACCATATGCCTTTAGTGTTCAGTTACCAAGTTTGGTTTATGATTAGACTAAGTGCTAAAAGTCTGTTGAACCAACCTAAATAACACAAAGGTACTGCTAAAAGGATCACATCCTTTACGACTCTCAAAGTTACAAGTATAGTTATAACATGTGATAATTAAAACTGAATATGCGTTCAATAGTGGTATTGAACTTGGTTAAACTGAACATAACTGTAAGTCCGGCCAATTAAACATTTCTTGTTATTTTTTACAACGAATCTTAACTCATAAATCCCATAAAATTTTCTCTCATACAGTTTTATAGTGTTTAACAGCAATGTAATGGGAAAATTTTCATAATGGAGAAAGCCGAAAGTACCCGAATCCAACTATCAGCCTAGTGTTGTAGCATACTGGTTTGGGAAGAGTGCGTGACGTATAAACAATAACATAACATAAAAGAAGGGAAGTTAAGAATAGCTTTTGTCTGCTAGCCATCAGTTTATTAACATGAAACATAACAAACAGAGAGGGATGAAGGTTGAGCTCATATCTCTCACACTCATCAAACAACAAAAACAGAACCTAATCCCACCACAAGTTTGGTTGTGGTGATAATTGGTGGTGGCACGCCAATCTCATCATCCCACTCCTTTTGTCAGGGCAATTAAAAAGGAAACTTTTACTGTGACACACATGTCCACAGATACTCTAATTATCCAACTCCAGGCAGGACTAAGTCATTAATTACCATGA
>JANKYE010000006.1:2117242-2128694 GCA_032467995.1 Erythroxylum dillonii | reverse complement strand
TCAATTGATTTTCACAAAATAAGGAGTCAGGATCGTTGCCACTTCTCATGATTAGTTAGTAGTGGCAATCCACCACAGCAGAAGCAGAAAAGATGAGAACTTTTCCCTTTGATGTGAAGTGGAATTTGGGTTGATCTCGGAGATCATGATCTTCAGGTGCCGGAAGATTAAGATCTAACTGAAGACTATTCCTTGGTTTCTTCAACACTGGGGACTCGTCAGAACTACTTGCAACCAAACTCATGCTTCTTGTTGCCGTTGAATTGGTAGCAAACGCCCTATGCCTCCTCATATGGCCACCTAAGGCCTGACCAGACGAGAACTCAGCCCCACATATGGAACACTCATGAAGCTTATTAGATTTGCCAACATTGGATGTCCCTAAACTCCTATCAGCTATTTGCAACGAGAGGGCTGTGCTCATAGTATGCCGTTGATCTTCCTCTTCCTCTGCAGTTACAGCACACCTTTTCTTCTCCTCAATAATAGCCTTGGGTTTCTTGTGGCTGGCTCTGTGTCCACCCAGCGCTTGAAACGAAGGAAAGCATCGGTTACAGGTCTTGCATTCGTAAGCAAATAACCCCTGATGAGGTTTGCTTGTCGTGGTGGTGGTGGTTGTTGAAGCAAGCTGGTGATGAGGGTGTGATAACTTGCGAGCATGGTGACCTTGAGCCAAGAGAATCAAACAATTGGCCATATCTTCCTCTTCCCCTCTTGTGCTTTCAGCGAATTCATTAATCGAACTGCTAGGAGACGACGTGTTGTTATCAACAGCAAATATTCTTTCATGCTCTTCTCCGCTACTAGAAGATTTGGTCGTCGAGATCGCCAAAGATAACGGAGACGATGGTCTTTGACGCTTGGTGCGCTTGCCTTTGATATTCTGCATCAATTCCTTGGACCCCGATACATCTTGCTGAGCCTCCATCACCATTTCTGTCATCAACATACAAAAACAGAGAGAGATAGAGAAAAGGTGAAGAAGAATGGTGATGGAGGAAGCACAGAAGATAGAGTTTGGTATTAATATAAAGAGAAGAGAAGTGAATGGTGTCAAGGATGAGAATAGGGAAGTTTTAATATTGTTTCTAACTGGGATAGTCACCCGTGAACAGTAACCGTGAATTTGGCTTGCTTTGCCAGTCTTGCGTTTCCAAACTTGGGAAGTTATTATATAGAAATGTAACCAGTCACATATAAATGAGTATATAGATAGATAGATACAGGTGTATGTTGAGAGACAGACATGTAAAGATAGATAAGAAAAGAAGCAAATGCAAGTATGAGGAGGCGAGGAAACGAGTGAGATTCGGTTGGCTTTGAAGCAAACCCATTACTTTTTCTAAACTATTTCTTCTGGAGGATTGGTTTGCAAGCCTGGAACCACAGAATTTTTGCGCTGATTCCCCTCTTTTTCTCCTTTCTCTTGCTTTTCTTGCCTATCATGCTAGTTCTTGATCCCAATTTGCTTCTTACCTTGTAACATTTTACTCAAAAAGTCTGAGTTTAATAATTACACCATAAGTTAAAAAAAATATCATTAAAAAGAAGGGAGTTCCAGTGAAATATAAGGAGTAATGGCATTGTATTAGGCACTTAATGAAGCAGTTCATGTGGAGTGGGGTTGACCCACAACTCCTTCCTTTCACACATTGTACACAGAACAGAAATTAACTTGTTGGATCGACCATGACCCTGAAATCACGCCGGCTATACCATCCAATTATTGGATGATTATATCCTATGCTTAACTAATGATTGACATGAAATTGTAGCAGCTGCTCTCTAGCAGCAGGACAAGTTCTTGAAATGTTTTAGTATAATTTTCATTAGCATAAAAAAAATGCCCCTTTATTCAATCCATCTTTTGAGTAATTAGTTTCCATATGTTGCTTAGTTGGTCTAATTGACTTTGTCAATTAAACTAGTATTAAAAGAAGACTTATGGCCACTACCCTATCAGTTAAATGCTCAACGGATTCTTTTACCTATCAACCTTACATTCGTTTTTGACAAAAAACCTACAACTTAAATTGACTTTAAAAATACTATATAGTTACCATTGACATACCAGTTACTTGACTATTTAGTCAACAGCTTTAACCCCTTTTTAGTGCATCAGACAGTAAAAATACGTGAATCCTTCACCTCTTGTTAGTTGTTACCTCATACATCAGATTCCGTAGCTTGTCTTGTCTAATCATTAGACTAAAAACTCTTGAGAGTTTGTAGAGTTCAAGTCTCTTCTAAAATCTCTTTACTTCTGAGTATCCTGTGTAATTTCATTAGGCTTCAAGATTAAAAGCATGCATATGGTCGAGGACACAACATCGATAGGATCAGGTTGTTATTACTAGGTTATCTTTGTCTTGTAACACTTTTTACGTACACCCATGATGAACTACTTGGTTGCATATGCCAACAACTGAACACATCCAAGATGCAATTCACCCAAAAAGAGAATACCTACAAAATAACTGAAAAAGGAAGTTTCATACAACCTTACCCTCGACCAGTCGTCAGGTTTTGGACACATTCAAAAATACGTTATGAGCTGTAGCTTGGCGGCTCCTTCCCCTAACTGACGTCTCTCGTCATGCCGTTCTCTAATAACTTATTCTTTTCTCACAAAAGAAACAAAAGAGGTTCTCTGCATGGGAATATCTTGTCTACTTATCTTTCTTCATTTTTATATATCTATTCATATCGTGTAACTGTAACAGCTAAAGAGAGATTGGTATCAATTATAATTATAATACTCGGCGGTGGCCATGAAACTTGGTATTCAACTTGTTTGCAAATTGCAAGTAAGTGGAGAGGAATGTATATTACGGAGGAGAGATTCTTGACGTGAGAAATTATTGAAAAGGGTTTGTGAGAGGCACGTAAGAGCAAATGCCAGAATCAACGGTGTAGTTGGTGATCACCCAAAGTAAAGCATATCATCATCATCAGATCATCAAATCATCAAGCTGCAAATTCTAAACTTATATTCTCTTGGATTTCGGTTGGTGTCGTAACTGTATTATTACTTTTAGGGAGAGGCAGGCCGGCTAGCTTCCTTGTATTGTTCCTTACTCTACATTCATACTCTTCCTTGTTTATATCTTCAAGTATACACTTTAGTTTATCAACCGTTACTCTTAATGCTTCTCCACTTCTCTGTCTTCCAATGTACGTACCTTGTGTACAATACATAATCATTTTAGTTTTATATTTTATGAGAGTTTAAATGATGGAGAGCAACTCTGCTGTTTGTGGGTATTATTGAGTTGTCATTTTAGTAGAATCTACAACTAGATTTATAATAAGTTTAAGTACGATGGAATTAATCATATGAATATTAAAGTGAAGTCACATCCAAATCCTTAACATATAGATTTTTTATTTGGATTATATATAGCTTTCTCAGTTTCTTGTTTTCAATTAGTTTTAATCCTAAAAACAAAACAAGTGGTTCTAAACTTTTGCTCTTAAAAATTTTACTTTTCATTTTTTAGTTGTTAATTGCTAAAAATAATAAGAATACATAAGAGGGAAAGCCCTGGAATCAACCGGTAAAAATTACTCCTTTATAATCTGAAAGTCATAAGTTTGAATCGTAGAGATAGTCTCTTTGTCTCTCGCAAAATAGAGAGTCTCGTATATTGGATACGTTGACTTTTAATAAGAATGCATAAATAATTTAAAAGTCAATTTCATCGTGGTTACTTTGAAAAAAACAAGTAATTTTTCATCTCTCTTTTTTTTTTTAATTCTGCAAGAAAATTAAAGAAAAAGTAAAGAGGAAAGACAAAATATAGCTGTAACAGCTTCAAAGTTGCAGTGATGCTTTAAATGTTAGGATTTCACTTTCACAGTATCATCACATTAGGCTAGAAGTCAAGGGTACTACAGTGTCATTATGTTCTTCACTTACTCAAAAGTAATTATACCCTAAAGACTTGACGATTAGCATATAAATTAATCTCATCACTCCTACTCTTTTAGATATAAAACTAAATCCCACCTAGTATAAATGGATTGTGATTTCAATACATAATGGTCACACCCCACTGGCATTGCATATTAAACCCATGCCAGCTATACTCTTTCACATGAACCACGAGGAACCCTTTCTTTTGTTTTTGTAGTTGCAACAAAACCGCAAACTTGGCCTTCCACTGAACGCACCTAAACATGTAATTGCATTAATTAATCATATGACTACATCCAAGAAAATACCTGCCAGCCTGCCTCGACTAAGCCTACCTAGTCTTTTTCCCACCACACATAATTTTATCCGCTACGTGCACTGCTTCTACTTGTAATCCTTTGAACCTACTTGCTTCCTGAATTGTTAATTCCCTCATTGGAGAGTATTCTTTGTCATTCAAGTACAAGTTGGAACTTCCAACCAACATCTTCCTCCCTAGATAATGAATTCGTAATCTCAAGGGAGACTAATTAAAGTAACAGACATTTTCATTTTACACGTGAACTTTTGCATTTTCGACTTAGTTACAAGGATTTGTTTCGTCATTGTCAATCGATGGACTTGCTCCAAGAGATGGAGTTATAAGGATTTGTTTTTCATTATCAATCAATTGACTTGCTCCAAGAGGTGAATTGACTTGTTCCAAGATATGAATTGATTAAATTAAGAACAAAATAACTAACTTAGGTTATCCATCTCCGCTAAGAACAAAATTAAGAATTTAATCTATCTATATCCATTAAGAACTCGAATTTTTCCATATTTTATTAACCTTAGACGTCCATTTTTTTAAAGTAAGGCACATCATTATCATCATGTCGTAAAAAGAGCTCCAATTTCTAATACTACATTCTCTTGAATTTCAATTGGTGATGGAACACTCCACCTGTAAACAATGGCATATATTTTTAAAAGAGAAAAGGAACTTAGGTGACCCAAAAAATCTACAAGAAAAATATACCAATTTGCTCTCATCAAGCACATTGACAGATACCACAAAAAGAAGACATTCATATCCATTAATTACATAATGTTGGACCATTTAATATGGAAAAATATCTCATATACTCCATTTTTTGTATCTTCAAATTCAAATTTTAGTTTATTAATTACAAGTGTTAATGCTTCTCCACTAATTTTCTAACTATTCAATTATATTAATTATTTTGTGAAAGTTTTGATGGTGTTAAGTTCAATAAATATAAAATTTTTATTTAAAAATATTTTATCTTACCTATAGAAAAGAAGTAGATTTATTTATTAATAAAAATTAAAAGAAATGAGATTGTATAATTTAATCTAAAATGATTTGCTCAGAATACTAAGAAAGCAAAGCATATAAAATTTAATAATATTAGAGTAATCTCCAATCGAAAGATTAATTTCAATAAATTAAATAAATTACTAATACAAATATATAATCATTTATTCATAAATAGTTTGGTTATGGTTGTTATTAAAGTCTAACAATCTCTTTTCTTAGTCCCTTTTTAAACAAAATAAGTTCCTTAATTAATACGCTTATTAACAAACAACTCTAAATAAGTTCTTAATATTTAATTTATTAACAATTTTAACAAACAAAGAGACCACTAATTTTAATTAATAAACACACATCTTGATTTATTTAATTTAAATTATATACCCATAACATAGACTGAAAATTTTTCCATAATTAAATTATGATATTTATCGTAAAATTAGAACAACCAAACATATATGAATTTAATATTATAATTAGTAAATAACTATTTTGACAATTAAACAACAACACCTTTATTCAATCAATCAAAATGTTTATCTCAAGAAGTTGTAGAGAATATACAAATATTCAAGAATAATTAACAAAGGAAAAACAAATTAAATTTGCAATTTTTGGAATCAAGCTTCATTATCCTTTAACTAGAAAAGAATTAAATTAGTTAATCATAATTATGAAGAAAGGTGTAGCTTACCGTTAAGGATAAGGGTTTTATGTATCCCTTTTCTTAAGAAAAACTTTCTTGTAAACTTTATTATAAATATTGTCAAGAAAGACATCAAAGACTCCAATCTCTAAAGAGTCTCCTAATCATTGAGTTTATCTTCTAATTTAGATAAGATAATAAGGTTTATATATTTATTCATATCTCCAAATACAAATATAAATTTCATTCAAAATGAGATTCAAGATTCCTCTTCTATGAATGATACGGTAAAAGAATTTTACTACAATCTTTAATGTACATCATTTATAATTAAATTAAATTAAATTAAATTTTATAAATTAATTATAATTTATTTTAGATATAAAATGAATCTTATAGATTATATTTAAAGATTGTAGTAAGATGAGATTTTGCATTTTTGATTAAGTTACAAGTATCTACGTTTTCATTGTCAATCAGTTGACTTGTTTTAAAAGGAATTGATTGAATTAAAAGAAAAATGAAATAATAATTCATCCATTTCCACAAAAAAAACTCAATTGTTTTTGGATTTTGATAGCGTTATATATCCATTTTCTTAAAGGCACATCGATCACTATCTTCAGAACATAGACAGTTCACTACAATTTCTAATATATTGTCTTGGATATAGATAATTCGCTACAATTTTAATATATTCTTTTGGATTTCGATTAGTGATGGATCTTCATTGCTTAGAGAGGCAGGTTGGCTATAGTTTGTTTCTTTTCTTCTTTTTTAATCGGAGAAACTGTAGTTGTTACCTTTTAGATATATCCTTAGAAATTACTATCTTGGGAGACTGTTTCCTTTCCATTATTACTCAAGTACTCGTTATTTGTATTTTCATATTTACGTCTTAGGCCTATTGGTTCGATTTTAGATTTTGATTTTTGTTATAATGTCAAAAAATAATAACGAGGATTATCATTTTTAAAGAAAACCACTACTACTTTTGATAACTTATGAAAGCACAAAAAGCAAGTTTTCAAAAGTTGGGACATCTAGTTGCCAAAATAGCAACACCATCAAACTAATTATCACATTTGCCTCCCTTATCTTATTTAGATCTTATTTTTCTTACTTTTTGTTTGGAAATCTCAACTTCATTTTTATTTTTGGTAATGTTTCTTTCCTCTTTCCTCTTCTATTTTTTTTTTCACTTTTTATATTTTATGCATTTTCCTCAATTTTGTGAGTTTTTGATTTTATAAATTTTGTAATTTATAATTTTTGTGGATTTTACAGGTTTGCCTTTATAATTATATTTTTTTGCATATATGAGATATGTACATGTTAGTTGATTGTATTTTACTGCTGTAAATAGCTAATTAGTGGTTATTTGGTTGTTAATTAGTTATTAGCTTAGTCAGCCTAGATTATATTTTTGATATGTTAGTTAGCCTCTTTCCTTCGTATATATATACCTTGTATTTGCTACTTTTCATAAATGAGAAATAGTTTTACACGATTCCACATGGTATCAGAGCTTGAACCAAAACCATATCGAGTAGTAGAAGAACGTTTGGGAGAAACAGCACGTTTAATAGTGCTACTAACAAACACCGGTGAATCAACATTCAACTGCCGCTCTTGTTGAATCACCATTGAAAAAACTTTGTTGATAGAAGGAAGTGGATCCATAAGCATAATCTAAGATCTCACAGTAGCAAAAGGAATAAAAAGACCTTTCAAGAAACGAATAACATAATTTTGATCGGAATAACGTTTCACCGTGAGCAGAACTCCACAAGAACAAGGTGTAGGACAAGTGCAAATAGGGAGAGGACAAAACTGAGTCAACTCATCCCATAAGACCTTCAACTCAGTAAAATAATCCGTAACAGATCTATCATTTTGTTTGAAAGCATAGATTTCTTATTGTAAATCAGAAATTCTATAGAGATCCCCTTGGGTCCCGCAAGTCATTCCAAATATCATACGCAAAATCAATCCACAAAATCGAGCTAGTAATTGAAGAAGAGATAGATTGTTGTAACCAGGAAATCACCAAGTTGTTGCAACGTTCCCAGTGAGAATACATCGGATCTGTAGCCGCCGGAGCAACGATCGATCCATCAATAAATTTGTGCTTGTTCTTTGATAAGAGTGCCATCCTCATAGCTCGAGCCCAGGTATGATAGTTAGAACTAGAGAGAGGAGGGGTAACCAGCACCAGAGCTGGATTTTCGTTTGGGTGAATATAATAAGGAGTAGAAGGCAATGGATCTGCCATAGGGAAAAGGAAAAAGGAGCTGAAAAAAGCTCAAAATCAGAGTTAGGTCTCAAAGATCGAGACAAAAAGAAAACGGAAGAAATATCTCTCCTATGTGTAAAACTACAACAGTTCGTTTGCTACTAGCTATGGCAGCTTTTAATAAATGGCATCTACAACAATTAGATGTCAATAATGCATTTCTTCATGGAGATTTGAATGAAGAAGTGTATATGCTCCTACCTCCAGGCCTGAAAACTGAAGACACAACCAAGGTTTGCAAACTTCAAAAATCTTTGTACGGTCTCAAACAAGCAAGCAAACAATGGTTTGCCAAATTGACTTCAGCTCTTGTTTCATTGGGTTATAAGCAATCTGCCTCTGATTATTCTCTGTTTATCAACAAGACAGGTGCTTCACTCACATTTCTTCTAGTCTATGTTGATGATGTAATCTTGGCTGGAAATGATCTTACTGAAATTGATAAAGTGAAAGCTTATCTAGATGTAACCTTCAAGATCAAGGATTTGGGTGATTTAAAGTTCTTTTTGGGACTTGAAGTTGCAAGAACAGCTGCTGGAATTCACTTGTATCAACGAAAATATACTCTTGATCTATTGCAGGATTTTGGATTCATTGATTGTAAGCCTGCAAAGACCCCTTTGGCAGTTAAATCTACATAAAAGCTCAGAGACAATGATGTTGAGTTACTACCAGACTCAACCGAATACAGGAAACTTGTTGGTCGATTGCTATATCTCACTTCCACTCATCCCGACATTGCCTTTGTTGTACAACAACTAAGTCAATATCTTGACAAACCAACATTTTCACATTGGCAGGGAGCACATCGTGTTCTACGATACTTGAAAGGAAATCCAGGTCTTGGTCTTTTCTATTCTGCTTCCTCCTCATCCACCCTTCGTGCTTTCAGTGACAGTGATTGGGCAGGTTGCCCTGACTCTAGACGATCAATAACTGGATTTTGCATCTTTTATGGTGATTCTTTGATTAGCTGGAAAGCAAAGAAGCAGACAACTGTCTCATGATCATCTTCTGAAGCTGAATACAGGGCATTAGATTCAACTACTTGTGAAATACAGTGGCTGCATTATCTTTTGAATGATCTTCATCATCCTGTTACTGAACCAACTGCCCTTCATTGTGACAACAATTCGGCCTTACAGATTGCAACAAACCCAATTTTTCATGAAAGAACAAAACATATAGAGATAGATTGCCATATCATTCGTGAAAAAGTTGCAGCTGGAGTGATACATCTTTTACCATGTTCTTCTTCTTCTCAATTGGCCGATGTCTTCACCAAACTATTAGCAGTGAAACCTTTTGAGATCAACATTGGCAAGCTTGGATTGCTCAATATACAAAATCCAGTTTGAGGGGGGATGTTAGCTGATTGTATTTTACAGCTGTAAATAGCTAATTAGTGGTTATTTAGTTGTTAATTAGTTATTAGCTTAGTCAGCCTAGATTATATTTTTGATATGTTAGTTAGCCTCTTTCCTTCGTATATATATACCTTGTATTTGCTACTTTTCATAAATGAGAAATAGTTTTACACGATTCCACAGTACAAAATTTTTAGAACATAAATGCGAAACTAACTTTCGGTTTATGGTAAGTGAGAGCTTCTGATTTCCACAAGCTCTTCCCATCCTTTTTCTTAATTCACAGTATGGTATCAAAGAAGGTTTTCTAATCCTACCTCTGATTCTTATTTCCTCATAACTGAAAATTAATATCCAAATAAAACTAACATTAATAATCTATCCCTATAAACACCTCAAGCAGTGACTAGCATGCCTATGTTCTAGGCCATATATCTTTATGTATCTTTTCTCTAAAGGTACATAGGTTAAGTCACATCTGTGTCTCAAACTATTTTTCTCTTCAAAAATTTTATTCAATATACAATCTCCCTTCTACCCAAGTATTTGGCCATGTCTTCATTTCTAGATGGTTCGAAAAGGACATGAGTTAGCATATGGCTATGTACCAAGCCAGGTTTAGCCAAATGTTTTTTATTTTCTTTATATGTTCATTTTAAATACTCTCCAATTCTTGACAAAGATCGTCTCAAGGCATCTTCTCAATTACCTAAAAACATAGCATAAACTAATAAACCACATAGATTTAAGCATAATACTAGTGAAATGTATGTATGTTTTACTTGCATTAGTTGATGATTAATGTTAGAGAGTGACAAAATGTTGGGACCCGATCTCGAAACCGAATCTCAACCGAAAAAGTGGAATGGAAACGAATTAAGCGAAAACAAACAAACGAAAGAATCAAATCGTGAACGCGAAAATGAAAGAATGGAGAATCGAATTCAAAACGAATCGAAACAACTTTCCGAAACACAAATCGGAACGAATTACAAAGAAACGGATTTTCAAATATTCCGACATCCGCGAACAAAACTTTAGAAAGCTTATCGTCGCGCTGGATACCCTAAGATTAAATCGGTCTAAGTGAATCCGAAACCGGTATAAATTTTTTTTCTTTCTTTCTCAACTTATTCAATTTCAAACTAAGCACTTAAAATTTGCCTTCGTCATTATTTTCCAAAATCTTAATCACTAGATTTGCTCTTAATCACGCCTAACTTAATCGAATCTTTAAGACTCTAATTCTTAAACAAGATCTTCTTATACATACATACAAATCCCAAAATTTCCTCTGTTTACTAAAGTCTTATTCTTATTTTATCTTTGCCATAAACCGATTTTAACGAAAATCGGGCAGCATAACGGCTGTATTTTGAACAACTCAAAAATCACCACAAACAAACCATACACAAAAGCACTTCAATAAAAAAAATCTCATCCATCCATACAATTCATCAGACCTCATGTCCGGAAACTAAACACAATCAAACACAAATCTAATATCTAGCACTTCAAAAATTCTCAATCAAATTCCATACTCAGAAATCAATCCCATCATATATCATAACCATACATAAAGTTTGTACTTCAACTCAAAACATAAATCCATCATTTACTTACATAATCTAATTTCATAATCATACATAAACTCACATCCATACATAAATGTAAAATTCCTTTACATTCGAAATAACTCCACTACAACTTTAATGGCTTTCTAAGCCATGTACAATACCAAAAACCACAAACCGAAATTTCACAAAAGTACAAAACGAACAAAATCGAACGGACATCTTGACTTTCCTTCATCCAATCTCCTGCTCGAAACCTGGAGATGGGGATGAAAGGTGGGGTGAGCTTGACAGCTCAGTGGATAACACATTTATAAATTGAAACATAAGCA
>JANKYE010000006.1:2107007-2117142 GCA_032467995.1 Erythroxylum dillonii | reverse complement strand
TAGAGAGGCAGGTTGGCTATAGTTTCTTTTTTTTTCTTTTTTTTTTAACTTATTGGAGAACCCGTAATTGTTACCTTTTAGATATATACTTAGAAATTCCTATCCTTGGGAGACTATTACCTTTCCATTATTACTCAAGTACTCGTTATTTGTATTTTCATAATTACATCTTAGGCCTATTTGTTCTATTTTAGATTTTGATTTTTGTTATAATGTGAAAAAATAAAAACAAACCACTAAAACATGTTTAGTTTTAAGAGGATTATCATTTTTAAAGAAAACCACTACTACTTTTGATAACTTATGAAAACACAAAAGGCAAGTTTTCAAAAGTTGGGACATCTAGTTGCCAAAATAGCAACACCATCAATGATCAAACTAATCACATTTACCTCCCTTATCTTATTTAGATCTTATTTTTCTTACTTTTTGTTTGGAAATCTCAACTTCATTTTTATTTTTGGTATTGTTTCTTTGCTCTTTGCTCTTCTATTCTTTTCTTAACTTTTTATATTTTATGCATTTTCCTCAATTTTGTGAGTTTTTTATTTTAAAAATTTTGTAATTTATAATTTTTTGTGGATTTTACAGGTTTGCCTTTATAATTATATATTTTTTTGCATATATGAGATATGTACAAAATTTTTAGAACATAAATGCGAAACTAACTTTCAGTTTATGGCGAGTGAGAGCTTCTAATTTCTACAAGCTCTTCTCATCCTTTTTCTTAATTCACAGCATGGTATCAAAGAAGGTTTTCTAATCCTGCCTATGATTCTTGTTTCCTCGTAACCAAAATTTAGTATTCAAATAAAACTAACCTTAATAATCTAACCCTATAAACACCTCAAGCAGTCACTAGCATGCCTATCACCGACGGAGCCACCATTGGGCCCCCCAAGGTTTTTTAAAAATATTTTTAATATATATATATATAAATAAATATATTAAAGAACGGAATTATTTAAGGGTTAGTGGTACATTAAACCCTCCAAAATTTAAAAAAATTAATATTCGGGTCCTCCTATATTAAATTTCTGGCTCTGTCACTGATGCCTATGTTCTAGGCCACATATCTTTATGTATCTTTTCTCTATAGGTACATTGGTTAAGTCACATATGTGTCTCAAACTGTTTTTCTCTTCAAAAATTTTATTCGATATACAATCTCCCCTCTACCTATGTATTTGGCCATGTCTTCATTTCCAGATGGTTGAAAAGGACATGAGTTAGCACATGGCTGTGTACCAAGCTAGGTTTAGCCATATGTTTTTATTTTCTTTATATGTTCATTTTAAATACTCTCCAATTCTTGACAAAGATCATGTTAAGGCATCTTCTCAATTACCTAAAAACATAGCATAAACTAATAAACCATATAGATTTAAGCCTAAAAATAAAGCATAATACTAGTGAAATATATGTATGTTTTACGTGCATTAGTTGATGATTAATGTTAGAGAGTGACAAAATCACTAGTAAGTGGTTTTTTACCATGTGAAAGCCTAAGGTGCTCCTATCTGACGCAACTCACCGGACAACGTCGCTTAACCCCCTCGTCCTGAACATCAACAAATTATTTACCTAGAACTGGGTCGTTTTTACTTGCCATATTTATATAGAGGAAAATCGGAGCGCTAATTAGCTCACTAACTTTGCAGTTAATTTTGATCTTAGGGTTATCAATTTTGTTAGTGCACCTTCAAGATGTGCTATTATCCTTATAGAAGATATAGCTGGAATTAGCTTTCCTCGAAGGATCATGTAATTTGTTTTGTTTTCCTTCCCTTGTAATTTAAAAAAAAAGCCTAAGGTGCTTCATTTTTTAACTCCCTTTTTGTTCCCTTTTAGCTTTTGATTTTATCTTTCTAGTTTAGAATGTTGTTTATGCTTTTCTTTTCCACCTTTTCCCTCTAATATTGTATTGTATGGTTATGTGCAAATAGCTAGAATGGTGCAGCATAACAATAAGAATCATTTTAAGTGCAAAATTTACAATGAAGGAATCATAGTTATTTTGAGAATATAGAATTGTACAGAGCTACAATCATATGGGTTTTTGAGATCTCAAATTATGATAGAAAGTGTTAATATTCCTCTTTTCAACACATGATAAAGGTTGGTGTTTAAGAACCAAACTTTGGTTTGAAATCATCTTTACAAATTTTGTAGAAGAATACTAAGGGAAAATGATTGAAGAAATGGATCGAATTTTAGCTTAATTTATCTAAAATCTTATAATATAGTTTTCTTACTCTCAATAAGCAAAAATCTCTAAATTTTTTTTTAAAAAAAGCAAAAATCTCTAAACTTGTCATACAATGTTTTATATTTATCTTTAAACCCATAATTCAAGAAAGAATAACATGTATAGGAAATAACTGAAAACTCTAATTTTACCTATGTATTAGTTAAGTCCCCATCTAATAAACCCTCCTAATTTTATTTCTAAAAAATTTGAGAACATTAATTAATATGCTATAAAAATGTCTTTTAATTAGGACTTTTCAAAAGTATTGGTTTGTAAGTTTGGTAATTTTACAGTACAAATAGGAATAGAAACGTAATTCCATAGGATACAGTTTACTAATTAATTTTATGTAATTAGAAAATGTTCACTATATTGTCATATTTTATGGTTCGTTTGATTCAGTATTAAGTTGTTAAGTATATATGAACTTTATTAAATTAAGTAACATTGTTACTTAATTCTCTTATCTTATCTAATTAATTCATTATAGATATATAGGTTTATTCTTATCTTAATGAACTTCATAATTAAGAAAACATAATTTTTAATTTTTTACCTTCATCAACTATTAGGGTTTTAAAATATGAAAATAATAACTAAAATTCAAATTATTAGATTAAATCTCTTAAAATAATATGTGCTAAGTTTAAACTAGAGGGAAGGCTAGCCTAATTTACAGGGGAAATCCTAGTTTACATAAACAATTATTCCAATTATGAATGTTTGACTTAATCACGCACTTCTTAACCACTTGCACATGCCGATGTCCATTCCTTCTTTTAAGGCTTTTATTAAGGAGCTTATCTAGTAAACCAAATAATGTTTTCAATTATCCACATGCCTTTTTCTTACATGTTTTTATCTTTGTCTCATAAATTGCACCTACAGCTTATAGCCTTATATTCAATAGGTAGTATGCTTACAAATTTGGTTCTTATTTTTAATTGCTACAAAAATTTTATTTTCAAATTTATTGCAATTTTTTAAGTTTTTATAAATATTGTATGGGACACTTGTTTCATTTTTATCAGCCACATTTAGATACTTTTAGTGACCAAAAGGCTTTATAAAATATGAATCATTCAAATGATTATATGGAAATAGATCGAAAAGACACGGGATGAAATAATGTAGTACAGTTTCATCTAATCTCATTAATGGTTGAAGAAGAGAAATCAAATAACTAATACCTTTACCAAATTTTATTAAAATTAAATATATCTTTAAATAAAATTCAATAAAAAGTATACTGATCTCCATTTAAAGTACAATTATAATAGATTAAAGGTTAGATTGAAGCATTTTAAAAAATTTCTCAAAGAAAATGGAATTAATTAAAACTACTTGATCAATAAAGTTAATGCTACAAATGAATGTTGGGACTATTTATTTAAGGTAAAATATTGCTTTGTTTAGGGCCTTATATTTAATTAAGAATATGCTTGTGAATTTGGTTCTTACTTTTAATTGCTAAAAATTCTTATTTTCAAGTTTCTTGTACATTTTAAGTTTTATAAATATTGTATGAGACACTTTTTCTTATTCTTGTCACACTCATTTAGTTACTTTCAATGATAAAAGCTTTTAAAAAATATGAATGATTCAAAAAATTACAAGGCAATAAATCCAAAAGATACAATATGAAATGATGTAATAGAGTTGCACTTAATGTCATTAATGGCTGAAGAAGTGAAGAAAATAAATTAAATAACTAATATTTTTGCCAAATTTAGTTAGAAGAATATTAAGATATGTCTTCAAAGAAAATTCAATAAAGAGTATATTAATCTCCAGTAGAAGAACACGTATAATAGAGTAAATGCTAGATTAAAAATTTTCAAGAATTTACTTAAATAAAATGGAATAAATTTAAACTACTTGATTGATGGAGTTAATGCAACAATTGAGACTATCTATGTAAGGTAAATTATTGCTTTATTTATTTATATACATTATTTTAATTTTTTGTAATGTAAACTTTGTCATCATTTTAGGTACATAAAATGATTCACATGTTCAAGAAAAAGGAATATATAGTGCTGTATTTTTAGAGATACTAGCTCAATTAATTTGTGTGCACATCTATCAACTAAATCTCAATAAAATAGAAAAAATGAGAGATAAAGAATTGAGGATGATGAAATTTATTCTTTCAATGAAAAAGAAGATCAAGTTATAAGTACTTCTTCTAAGAAAAAGAGATCTCCTAAAAATAAAAGGGAAGCAAAGATGGCCTTTAATACTAGCCAGTACTGAAAGTTTTGTTTAGTATATATGGGTATTTTAAATATCGATTAAATACTAGTCGATATCGTAAATTTTAAATTTTTCAAGGACTAAATTTAATAAAATTTAATAAAATACCCAAAACCCACGCAAACTCTCTCACTCACAAATTTTCAAAACAATCCATTTCTCTTCTCTCAACATTCTCAGTTCTCCTCTCTCTTTTAACATCATCGGCCATCACTGCCACTGACGCCACCACCCACGGCCACCGTTGCACTCCATTGCGTTTGTTGCTTTCCCCACAACACCTGCTTTCCTTATCACGCCTCCTCTCCCCAACACGCTTGCTACTCTCCACCATCGCTGCTCGCTTGAATTTGAAAACCAAAATTAGCAGTTTTCATATTTGGATTCTTGATTAACCCAACCTAAAGAACCAACTTGAACCAATATAACCAAATTGCTATTTCTGATTTTTTTCTTTGTTTTGAATTTCTTTTTTCTACTCCTAAACTACATTTGCATTGTGTTTCGGTTATGTCATATGTATTTTGTGAATAGTTTGAAAGTTAGAATTGTTTGTATGAGTTGAGAAATTTGAGTTCCAAAGTTAGAAATGTTTGTGTAAATTGGCTCAATTTCAATGTAATTTAGGCATTGTCAATCTATGAAGAAAATAAATGCATTTGAAAATTTAGGTTTGAAAGTTAAAATTGTTTGTGTGAGTTGTTCAATTTCAATGTAATTTAAGTATTGTCAATTTCAAAATTAATTCATTAAGTTGTTAATTTGTTAATTAATTTACATAAAACATACAATTTACTAATTATTACTTGTACATAAAAAGTATTTAATATATAATTAAACCATTTAATATATGTGATTAAGTTAAGAAAATTAAATGTTTGCATTTTATGTTGTTTATTGGTGAATTGTGTTAGATAAAATTGAATTGTGTAGTGTATATTAACTCTTCATTGTGGATTTAACTTGAGTAAGAAACTAAGAATGTTGATTAAAATTGGTGAATGAAAGATTGTTAAATTAAAGTTGGGAATTAGGGTTTTAGTAACAATATTGATTAAAATTAGTTAAGAAAACAAAATAATTAGAAGCATTACAAATTGAATTGTATAAGTAAACAAATTATATTAGTTTATAGTTGAATTATGAGATCACATAAAGGAAGTTGTAAGGGTATAGTTGTGAGTTATGGTTGAAGTTGAATAAGTTATAGTTGCGAGTGTATATCTTTAGTTTATGGTTGAATGATGTAATTATACAAAAATAGTTATAAAATATGAGATGTAGATGTGTATTGTGTTATTATGTATATTAAATACTTAATTTTTGGTTTTTGACTTATGGTGAATTGTGTTCGATGAAATTGAATTGTGTATGATGTAATCATACAAAATGAGTTATATTGGATAAGATGTATATGTTTATTGTTTAATTATGTTTGTTAAATACTTGAATTGTTGGTTTTTGATTTATTAATAAATTGTGTTGGATGAAATTAAATTGTGTATGTTGAATACTTGAATTATTAGTTTTTGACTTATTGTGTTGGATGAAATTAAATTGTATATAATGTAATCATACAAAAGGGTTATATTATATAAGATGTATATGTGTAATATGTTAGTTTGGAATTTTGAGTTAAACAATACAAATTTTGTGATAGTATTAGATAATGAAAATGTGTATTTTTATTTTGTTATTAAGTTATTAAGTTAATTTTGATATATGTCTTCATTTATTTCTATAAATAAATTGAAGAAAGTTCAAGTACTCATGATCATTCAATTGCTTAAGGAAGATACAATTTCTCAAGTTACATCGTATTATGTGTAAAACTTACAAAATGATATCATATTAGACACGAAATAGGGTTGGAACAGAGTTATTGAAACAGAGGATCTGGTCTCATAAGAGATAGAAAAATAAGGGAGATTAGCTAGAGGATTTAAACATCACGAGAGGCAAAAGCGGTTAACCCAAAGTTTTCCACAAAGATCTAACTTATATTATAACATTTGATAATATTAAAAAATCTTGTCGTTGTAAAAATCATTTTATTTGATTCTTAAATTTACAAACCCTAAACTCACCATAATATGATATTGCAAATGAGTCCTATATTGTTAGTTGATGGTTCAAGCTGACATGGGTCTTATTAAGACGCCCCTTTCTTTTTTAGTTTAATTTTCATCCCTAAATCAAATAAACTTGATAGCCCTAAATCAAATAAACTTGACAGTCTCCCTTATCAGCTATCGCTTGTTGACATCATCGTCTCTCCATCATTTCCTACCGTCTCTGTTGCTTATTGGACGTTCTACATCACACGCTTGACAATATCCACTGGAATCAACTCATAAGCGTACCATCTCTAACATTTCTTTTGAAAATCTTATTTTTTAAATCAAAAAATTAACTTTCCGATTCATTTGTGATCTTACAAAGAACATTGATTTCTTTCCCTTTTATCATTATTTGTAGGTTAGAATATTTAACCATCAAATGGTTGGTAATCTATAATAAAGTTAATAGTTTCAGTGTGATTCCTCTTATATGGGTTAAGTGGTAGGGCACCTAATACAGGTATCCTAGTAGTAAACCTGTTTGTCATGTTACCTCCCAAGTTTGAACTATCTAGATTTCTATGCAATGTATGCTTGATTTCATTAGACCTATTTGGACTTGCAATCGGACTAGAACTTCCTATATATATATATCTGTTAAACCATTTTATGTCTTAAAGATATGTGGTAGTATTAGTCTACTAAATGATTAAATTTTTAATTTATATAATGACACAACAAACACAAATCCACAATTTTTAATATTATACATCAAAAGTTACAATAATCACATAAAATAATTTTTTAAAATGTAAAAATAAAAATTTAAAAATATATTTATGCTCTATCAAATGAAAACAAGATCATAATGCTACAAAATAACCTAAATTTCTCATATATCAAATGAATTTTTAAGGTTAAAAAATTTACCTTAAAAAACTACAACTAAATAGTAGAACCTTAATAAACATAAAAATTCAACATGTTCTCTTAGCATTTATAACTTGTTTATGGCTTTTTGGCAATTTATAAGTTGTTTAAGGATTTTTTAAGAAGGTTTTGGTTGTTTCTATTAGGAAGTTGTATCTGTTTAGGAGATTGTAAATAATTAGGAGATTAAATTGTGGTGTATATTTGGTTTTCCTAGTTTAGCTAGATTTTTTGAATTTCTAGCAATGTAAGATTCCTTTTCTTCCCAAACATGTCTGATTTCTTTATGGTGTCAAAGAACAAAAATTAGTTGTATTCTCCAACCCTAAAGTCGAAAACCTCAACCCCGAAATAAAGCACCATGACCCTAAAATAAAGCATCTTATCCTACAGTCAGAAACGACACTTTTGTAAATATGGCAAGCAGAGGCGACAACAAATCATCATCTTCTTTCTTTCTTGGCTCAAACGACCATCTAGGATTAATTCTCACTCATGTAGTTCTCAAAGGCTAAAACTGTGAAGAATGGGAAAAGGGGATGAGAAACTCGCTACGTGCAAAGAAAAAGATCAGTTTTATTGATGGGAACATTGAACAACCTGTGGCTGAGTCCCCAAATCTTGAAGATTGGTGGACTGTTAACTTAATGATAGTTGCTTGGACCTTTAACACTATCGAATCCACCCTTCGATCAACAATCTCTTATAGGGACTGTGCAAAACACCTATGGGATGATATTAAACAACGATTCTCTATTGGTAATGGCCCTCGAATTTATTAATTGAAAGTAGAAATTATAGAGAGTAAGTAGAATGGTAACTCAATTATGAGCTATTTTGGACGTATGAAGAAAATATAGGATGATATTAGTGATTATGATATGCTGCCAACTTGCACTTATAATGGGTGCAAGTGTAACTTGAGTCGTGAACTCTAGAAGAGGCATGAAGACAAACGAGTGTGAGAATTTCTCATAGGTTTGGATATGAATTATGCAACAGTAAGGCAAAATTTATTGGGTACTGAACCTTTGCCTGACATGAATTATGTCTATTCAAAATTAGTACAAGAAGAGGAAGTCAGAAATTCAACCAACAGCAATAATTCAAAGAATGATTCCATGAGTTTCTTTTTTCGAGCTCCGATGACAAGCACTCAAAATTTAGGGGGGACAAAGAAGGATGAAGGCATCACTTATGCCTATTGCAAACGACCTGGTCATTAGGCTAACTCATGTTTTTCCTTAATCGGTTATCCCGAGTGGTGTGGTGATTGTTTTTGTGAGCGAGCAGGAGCTGGACGTAGCCAAGGGACGAATGCTACAGGTAGAGGACGTGGAAGCATGACTTGAGCAAATATGTCCCAGCGAGCTGGTGTTGTGGCGAATGGTGAAGGGGCACTAGATGAGGCTAATCATGCATCATTGGATGGCCTAAGCAGTAAAGAATGGAATGATTTGGTTAAGTTGTTGAATACTTAAAAGGTGGGAGCTAGTGTATGACTCAATGAAAAGGAATTTGATGATTTGTGGATTTTGACACTGGCGCATCACACTATATGATGGGCCAGCAAGAGTGGCTTGTAAACATGGAGGATGTTGAATCTACTCATATCAGCATGCCCAATGGTGATGTTATAAATGCTATAAAAGTGGGCACAACAATATTAGGAGAAAGTTTGACTTTGAAGCGTGTTCTTTTTGTGCCCAAATTGAATTGTAGCTTATTATATAAATCTAGCTTACTAGAAGATTCAAATTTAAGTATACAATTCACTAATCGACTTTGTGTTATACAAGACTGCACTTTGAGGACGTCCATTGGAACGGGTGAACAACGTGGTGTCTTTACTACCTTCAAGCAGTGACACGTGCACAAGTCTATACAGTAATAGGAACGGAGAATGTTGAGTTATGGCATCGACGTTTGGGTCATCCATCTTTGAAAGTAGTGGAATTACTTCCTCAAGTTAGCAAATCATTTAAGAGTAGTAATTTAGTTTTGAAACCTTGTGATAGTTTTTTTCAAGCGAAGAAACTCATGAATTTTTTAAGTTAAGTGATAATAAAGCAGGTGAGATTTTTTAGTTAATTCATTGTGATTTATGGGGACCTTGTACTGAACCTGCGTCTTGTGAATCTCATTATTTCTTAACCATTGTTGATGATTTTTCTAGAGGTGTTTGGGTGTATCTTGTGAAAGAAAAGCGTGATGTACTAAGATTGCTGAAAATTTTCTTTGCATTAATTGAGCGATAGTTTGGCAAGAAGGTGAAAATTGTAAGAAGCGATAACGGTACTGAGTTTACATGTTTGAAAGGACATTTCAATGAACGTGGTATGATTCAACAGACATATATGTAAAAAACTCCGCAACAAAACGTCAGGGTAGAAAGGAAACGTCGGCGTATCTTGAATGTAGGTAGAGCATTGAGTTTTCAAGCGAAATTACCTATTCATTTTTGTGATGAGTGTATACTTACCGCATCATATTTGATTAATCGTACTCCAACAAAGTTACTTGAAGGGAAAACTATTAGCCCAGAAATTTTTTACTTATATTTATTTAATTAAGTAATTAATTTAATTAAGCATGTTGTTTAATTAAGCATGATTAGATTAAGTAAGTTATATTAGCA
>JANKYE010000006.1:2053782-2074264 GCA_032467995.1 Erythroxylum dillonii | reverse complement strand
CACAAATATCTACAAATATGCAACTTAAGTTCGTATGCACAGATAAGGGAACTCTAGAGAATATGTATTTAGCGGCCAACAAGATTTAGTTTATAGGTTTTGATATTACCGACGGATTGGGTAAGCCTTCGGTACCAAAATCAGAATTGTACCTGCCGACGGAATTGGTCCGTCGGTATATGACTAACATTTCCGACGGAAAATATTTCCCGTCATTCACATTCCATGAAAGTACCGACGGTTATTCCGTCCGTAAATTACACCGACGGAATATAACCGTCGGTGAAATCGGCATTTCACCGACGATATTGTTAATTCATGTTCGTCGCAACATAAGAACAACGGATACACTTCCGTCGGTGTTCCGTTGACAATATACCGACGGTTTAGATACCGTCGGTATATAATAGCAACAGTCTATCCACCGACGGTTTTTACTTTCGTCACTTACCGTCGGTAAGGTAATTTGCCGACGGAAATGTCCCATTGGCTGACGGGATATTCCGTCGGCAAAAGCCTATTTTCTTGTAGTGCCTCCATCATTCAAGTAGAGCTGTCATAAATATTTAACCGCAAGCTTAGATACCATAATGTTGGGAAGAAATTATTAATATATACAGATGGAACATACAATATTATGAAATGGCCACTCAAAATTTTTCTTCTTACTTGAATCTATAAGGAGCAAACATAACCTCTAGCACAATAATGATTTTGCAACAATTATAATATACTAAAAATAAATACGGTTAAGGTAAATGATCGAGTTGTTGAAGCCCTCAAAATTAATTTTGATTCTCTAAGCTTTTGTAGTAATCATAGAACTAGGTCAAATCTCAAAAGAACTGAAAAATAGTTTCTTAATTTCAATTGATAAAACAAAATAGGGAGTTTATGATTAATTAGCTAATAAACTAAATTAAAAAAAGAATTGAAATAATCAACTAAAAATAAAAGGTAAAAAATTCAATAGTGCTTAACTCTGATTTAAGGGAAATATTTTATCTAATTATAATATTGATTAGTGGTTTAAAAAAATAATTTTCACAATTTAAACAATTAGTCTGAAACATATTAGGATAGCTATAATAAATCTCAAAATTTCTTAAATTGATTAGTTTAAATCCAGCATTCAAACCAAAACTTACCGTCATTGAGTGTAATATCAATAAGCTCAATGAAAAAGACTAAACCTTAAATTAAATAATTAAGATAGCTATAACTATTCAACTTAGTTTTCTTGTTTTTTATAAGTTATATGCAAATTCATAAATAACCTATTTGCTACTTGTACAAATCATTCATAACAGTTACAAATTATTGAATTTATGGATAGCTATAAAATAATTAATATTAAATTAATTTATCATATCGATCAATATTAATTATTCATGAATTATGAGAACATAAAATAAAAAAACACTTGAATTAAACCATGAATTTAAGTTAAAAAAATCTCACAATATTACAATTAGAGTTTTAAATCTCCTTGACTTAGAATATTTGAAATTTGCCACACGACTTTAGTTCCAACACGAAAAATAGAAGAAAAGATGAAAGATTGAAAGAAAATTACAAAGAAATGAAAGAGAATGATGTGTAGAAGCTGTTGGACGTGTTTTTTTCCCCTTCTTTTCCTACTTAAAACCTCCCCTTTCTATGTTGCAAAGATTTTTATCTAAAACAAATCCAAACCCCTTCATAATAGAGATGGAAATAAGTTTCTTAATTGAATTCAAACTTTTGGAATAAATTAGACATTAGATATGATCTCGCCTTGTTCAGAACAATAATCAATCCACTTTTTTCAAAATTCGTGATTTTGACCAATAGTGCTCCAATTTGATGCAATCTCCACTTGTCACCTACTAAAACAAAACAAATATTAATTTTCCTATCTAAATACCAAAATATAGTAAAAACAAAAGAGATAATTCTAATTAACATAATTAATAATATCTCATGAATAAATCTCAAAGTCAAGAGACGTCAAGATTTTCATGTGACAATTCCTTTCAAATTAATGTTAAAAATTACAATACCTTTGATTCATAAAAAAAAATCTATATTAAAAGAGTCTAAAAAAATTCTCTCCAAAGTGAGTACAAAATAAATGTTAAATAAGGAGAAATAAATGATAAATGCAATAATAACAAAAAAGAAAAAAATGAGAGACATAAGCAAAAGTTGAATTACATTCAGAAGTTCAAATATGCAGGTAAAGTCCTCTAATTAATGTCTATATCATTCATATTATAGAGCAATGTCCTAGAAATTTCTAAGCTAAATTTGAACTTGATTTAATAACGAACAATTTTAAATCAAGTAAAAAATCAAAATTGATATTTAAAAATTTTGCTTGCCTATTTTTTCTTTTCTCTCTCCCTTTCTTATGGACTTTTACCTGATCAACACTAACCAAAATTTAAATATTAAAAAGATGAGTTAAAAGATCACAAAGGCCCAAACCTAATACGACTTGCAATCTGAGAACGCTGTTATTTATTATCTTCCAGTCTAGCGTCTTTAATCTATTGTGCAGTTTGAAGAAATATGATTTCTCAATGAGCAGAAGTAAATGAGATTAGCCATAGCGAGAATTATCTCAGAATTTCAGGTTCTTAATAAGTTGCTTACCGTTTCGTTTGCAGTCAGCACGCGTCACATTAGTCCGCAATCTTATGGATGAAAGCAGATTCTAACCGTGTATTCATCTTCCATGGAAACCAGGAATATCCAATTGCATCTTTGTGTCTAAATTCCTTGCGATATATGGAAAAAGGGTTTGTTAGCAACAATCCAGCCACTGACAATGGCTTCCTTCCAGTTCCAGTCACCTCTTCTTCAAGTTATCTTTTGCTTTACTTTTAGCCAACAATCCCATGTTCTCTTGTGAAAAGAACGATCAGGATTCCGAACTCAATCTGTAAACATTTATTTGTTATCTTCACCAGTCGAAAGTGATTCTTTTCCTTCCTGGCACTAGCTGCATATGTAATTTTCTTTCCTTTTTTGCATCAAGATTCGTTATTCCCAAAGTGAACTTTATTTCTGTCATCCAAAACCAAATCCTGTTGATCTTTTTCGAACCACTTTTAATCTGATAGTCCAATCCACTGCCTGAAAACAGAGAACAATGTGCGGATAGAGTGGAGGTTACCCTTATCGAGAAGTTTCCAGGAGCATAATGTATGCTTGCGCTGTAACTTCCAAAAAGAGAACAGCTAAGGAAAAAGGTCGGGAATAGGACATGTATGCATACAACAAGTGACAAAAGTAGAGAAGTCCCATGTCTTAGTTGTCAACTTTGTGGTCGGATTACATGCTACTGACTCAGTCTGGGACCAGTCCCTCGTCATCGAATCCTACAAGCCTATCTACTCCTGGACTGGAAGATTCGCAGTTGCTGTGTCCCCATAATACCATCTTATGAAGCGTCGACTCAAGCTCTCAAACGAGGGTTAATTTGTAATTCCAAGCTGTTGGCAGACCTTGGCTTTTGCTGGCCTTAAATCGGCAAGTATAAATACCCATTAACATATCCACTCTTCAATCAAATCATTGAGTGGGAGCAACTCAGCCTGCAGAAGCAGCTTGCAAAATGCTGGTATGTGTTATACGGCGTCGTTTCTTGCACATTATATTCCGTAGAAAATTTTTCCCTTTTTTTTAATTTCCAGCCTGCAGAAGCAACTTCGAAAATGCTGATACGCGTTATACGGCGCCGTTTCTTGAACATTATATTTCGTCGAAAGTTTTCCTTTTTTTTTTTTTAATTTCCACACCTCTTCTTTTGGAAAGCTACAGACAAGGAGAAAAATATCTTCTTAGTTCTGTCATGTAATAATTATGGTCGGTTGTCAAACCGTTTCGTGTCTGCTCGTCATCACTCTATTTTTTTAAAATGGCGGTGTTAATTTGACTTGTGAGGCAAACCCAAAAGTTTACGAGGGCTGACGCGCAATTGTATATAAATTCAAGGCTTCTTGTGTGTATAGCTTTTCTTTTCACGCTCCTCCCTGCTTCCCCAATGTGCAAGGTTCCTTTGATTGCTTGAGTGGTTCAAGCCTCCTGGCTCTTGATCACCACTCTGTAATTCCCTGGAAAAGAAGGGAAATTTTCCTCCCTTTTATCTGTTAATTGGGGGTCAGTTATTCAATTTTTTTCTTTTTCTTTTTTTTCGTTTCTTCAATCTATTTCAGCTTATTTGTGCACTTAGACTACCAGGAATAGGAATAAATATTGAGGTGAGTTTGGTTTTCCTGTGTTTTTCAGGTAAAGGAAGAGATGGATAGAGGGATGGAGCCTGGGATGGCATATTTGGCTATTGGGGCCATTTCATCAAAGGATCTCGGATTTGGGCATTACGGGTATGCTTCAATTTTTTCATTTTGCTCCGGACCAAGTGTTTATACTTCGTATATCCGTGTTTCTCTCTAAAGATGCCTCGTTTCTCTATGTTTCAATTATTGAGTTAAAATTTTTTATTTCGATTCTTGAGAATATATTTTTTTTGAAGGTGCTCACACTACAGAAGGAGATGCAAGATCAGGGCGCCCTGTTGTGATGAGATATTCGATTGCAGGCATTGTCATAACGAATCCAAGGTTCTCTTTTGTTCTATCTTTGTTAATTCCTTCCTTATGGTTTTTCATAGTTTCTCCTACTTCGGCTAACTGTGCCTGAACATGAAATTTGACTTGAATTTGTTTTTTTTTCCTTTTGCAGAATGGGATGGAAGTTGATCCCCGTGATCGTCATGACATTCCTCGCCAGGAATTGAAAAGGGTTAGTTGCTAGTAATTTATCTCTTATGTTCTATTTTTACCTTTTTGCGTTCCTATCATTTTCTGTATATCGTGTTTCCGACGGGGGACTATCTCTTTTTGCATGGGCGTCATCTCATTGTTTGTTTTTGCTTTGGGAAGATCTTGTTTGTTTGGATATTTGGCGTCAGAAATAAGTTGAAGTTGATTGAATGATTCAAACATCTGGCTCAAACGTCTTATCTCTTTCACTTTCTCGGAGTCCTAAAAATATTAGTTTTTCCTGAGTTTCCACTGTCTTCCTTATCTTCGTGTATCCTAAAATCGTTTTCCTCCTTACATAATTGGTTCAGCATAGCATTCAGGAAATGAAAAGGAAACTAATACGGTTGCTTTTGCTACTAATGTCTTTCAGGTCATCTGTTCCTTGTGTCACACAGAACAAGATGTAAGTTTCCACAAGCGCAAGATAATCGTTGGAAGTCTTTTGAATGGTTTTAATAACTTGTTATTGTCTCACCAGGTTCAACAGTTCTGCGCCCAGTGTGGGGTTTGCATGGGGAAATATTTTTGCTCCAAATGCAAGTTTTTTGATGATGATGTGAGCTCCTTTGCTTGAAATCTTTCCGATTGCTTATTCTGCTATTTTCTTAACTTAATTAATGGGTCAAAACGTTCTTCAGGTTTCAAAGCGGCAATATCATTGCAATGAATGTGGTATCTGCAGGTCAGCTTTTGAACTAGCCTTTTTCCTTTGACAATATTTGCTTACGTCTCGTATCATTTTATACAGTGCCCTGTAACTTATGTTTATGTTTGGTATTGCAGAACTGGAGGAGAGGAAAATTTCTTCCATTGTAATAGATGCGGTAAGATTCTTAGCACACCTAATACTTGAGAATTTCTTTTTTGGTTTTTACATCGTTGTCAGGAATTTTTTTTAAAAAAGTTTTTGGTTATATTGTCCTCGAACTTGATACTGAATCATAGTTAGCTGAGATAAATATTTCTAATTGTAGGATGCTGCTATTCAACTGTGATGAAGGATTCACACAACTGTGTTGAAAAAGCCATGCATCATAATTGCCCCGTATGCTTTGAGGTAAATGTCAGGTTGAAACAACAAATATGAATGCTGATTTTGTTTTATGAAATGCTTCAGTGACTTAAACTTGTCACGTTGGTACAGTTTTTATTTGATACAACAAAAGATATTACTGTGTTGCGGTGTGGACATACCATTCATTTGGAATGTCTTAAAGAGATGGAGCAGCATTCCCAGTAAGTCTAGTAATGGTTGTCTTTTTGAAACCTCAATAATCAGCTTTGACACCTTTTATTTACCCCAAGTATTCTCCTGTAGGTATACATGCCCTGTTTGCTCAAAATCATTTCGCGATATGTCTCGTGTGTGGAAAAAACTTGATCAGGAGGTAAGTTTATATAGTAGTGTGATGGATATTTCCATCTTATGTTCATTCTGACTTTCTTGATTGAATATGCTTTTGGCTTAACAGATTGCTTCAACACCCATGCCTGATATTTATCAGAATAAGATGGTAAGTAATAGATAATTGAGATTTTCAAATGTCAGTTCTTTCCTATGGGTCAAAATAAGATGGTAACCGACTAATAATTTGGTTTATTGTAGGTTTGGATCCTTTGTAATGACTGTGGGGAAACTTCTGAAGTGAATTTCCATATTTTAGCACACAAGTGTTTGAAATGCAAATCTTACAATACAAAGCAGACGAGGGGAGGGCCAACAGCATGCTCATCAAGCATTGAAGAGACTATGAGCTGATTAGCTTCTGGTTAACACTTACTACTTGGAGTTGACTTCAACAATTGGTTCTTGTAGCAAGTATGATTTATAACCTGTGATCACGATGGAGCACTTCGATATTTCTTGGTGTTGAGCTTCTTGTGAATCCATAGCCATTCTTGTACTATTTAATGGGTAGAAGTATCATATTCACGAGGATGAATAACCATCGTACACAATTCAAACCATCTAGTTAGTTGATAGGAAAAGAGAAGGTAAACTGAGACAGACAATTGGGAGGACTGGTCAGCTTTCATCCCTATCTCTGCATCTCAATTTGCCATCTGAGGTACCTGAATTTTTCAACTTCAGGCAATTTGCAGTAGTGGCTTGGATCTGGGGCATTACTCAGCTATTGTTGTAAGATAATGGATTCATCCACAAATGTTTCGAGCAAAAATCTGAGATCATCACTTCTTGAGATGCCTTTTCCTAGCAAGAATCTTGCTCAGTCGAGTGGAATAATGTTTACATGTTTCTCAAGGCTTCTTGTTAAAGAGGGTCTTGTTATCAACCGACTGCTGTTTTTCGGGACAGTGTGGTATCTGTGGTAGTGGTAGCCCTGCCATTAATAGCCAACGCAATCGCTGTACTGATGGGTTACTTTATCTTTTACTATTTTAATGCTCAAGAAGCCATTTACACTATTTTGTTGGCAACTTAATCTTTGCAATTTTAAGGCACAACTTCAAGGGTTTATGCCCTCTAAATCACACAAACTAGGGCTTTTCAAAGTTGTTCTCAGAGGCACTTTGAGGTAATAATGTAGAGGTAGATTAATATTTCTATTTCATAAGAGCTTTTGTTCCAAATCCAATGCAATAAAGTAAGAAAAGAGATAAGGTTATAATTTTTTGGATATCTTATTCTCATAAGTAGTACTTTCTTAAATTAGTTATGGAAGCCTGAATTATTGGAGATGGTAACGTTTAGCTGATTATCCATAAACAATTTAGTGCTATTTTCTTGATTCACATCCAAGTTAATACCTTCCTCAACCAAAATACTTATTTACAGTTGTTGCAACTACAAATTTGGTTCCAATAGTCGATTGAGCAATTGTCTCTTATTAGAGCTCTACAAAAACACTTCAGAACCGAGTGTCCAAGTGGTACTTTAAGATACTCTTCATGTTCTATAATTAATGGTTCTTTTGATATATTTGAGAACACGTTTTACTACTTTGAAATGCTAGAAAAGTTTTTAGACATTTTCTTTACAAATTTCCTCTTTTTAACATACTTTTTTTAGATATATATAAAACCTCTAAGATTAGGATCATCAACTTCTTCATCTTGTACTAGTAGAAATTCATTAATATGATTCATATCTTCTTCTTCTCAATACCATTATTACTATTCTACAAAATGAATATCTTTATTTACTTCTACATTACTTTTAATATGATTTTCATAGCATTATACTTGTGTTCTATACAACTTTGGAGGATTTGATACTTAAAATGAAAAATATTTTTTTCCTAAGTCTTAATTATGCATCTTCAAAAAACATAAGTGAATTTAGAAAAGAATCAAATCAATTTGTAGTAATTTTAAAAGAAGTGAAGAATGAACCATAGAGCTTTAACACCTATAAGCCATTGTGTTTGGGTCGTGTTCAAAGATGGATAATTCTATTTTTCTTTTGCCATCCTACACATGTACACCTTTATGTTCCACCTTTGATCAGGCAACATAAACCATATATGTCCTTACATTGGTTCCGTATTGGCAATAATGTTTTACAACAAAAAATACAAAATGTGAAAAAAAGATAATACGACAAATACATCGTATTAGGAATGTGCTACTTATTAAAAATTAAGATTTTAAATTAATAAAAGATGAGGCAGCAAAAGGAGGGAGATTTTTGGCCAGAAGAGAGCTTAAAAGCAAAAAATTGTAACTTATAAGCTATTTTTCACAATTATTAATCAAGAAAAAGTTATTCTTAAAAGAGGGCCAAACCAAAAATTCAAGATTCAAGATTCATGGCAATTATTTCTTATTTTTATTTTCTTTCTTATTTTACATGGTTATTTCTTATTTAGTTATAAACCAATTGAGATATAGATTTAGGTATATAGACCTTAGGATTTGATACGATGAATTGATGAATCATTTGATTCAATAAATTTCTAGTTTTCTCGAGATTTATCCTTGTTCTTATAATTAATTGAATTGAAGAGAGTTGAAGATTCAATTATTTAATTTGTGCATTGAAATTAAGAGATAAAATATATGATTAGCTCACAACGTAGATAAAGAGAGTTAGTTGATAATTACTCGAGAGATAACTGCAAAATGTATAATGAGAATTCATAAAACAAATTAATGTATTCTTAGGTTGTCTTGATTATAAAGAGATTTCAATTTATTAAATCTAAAGGTAGGAGTTATATATCTCAAGAGAGAATATAATTATAACGTAGGAATTGATACTAGTCCAAAAAACTAAAATTGTTCATTAAATCATGGTGAATTTGAACATAGTAGTCCGAGGGGATATCTTGTCTAAATATAGTTTATTCATAGATTATTTTATTCTTGATTATTGCTTTGTTTTAGTATTTTAATTTTTTCTTTTATTTTTCTTTTCATCCAATCGTAAGTGGTAGTCTAGATAATTAAGTTTAAGAATAATTGGTAGTTAACTCTTATCCTTGTGGGACTAGTAATAGCTATAATTGCATCATACACTTGTGGCAAAACACAACACCTACTCATCCTCCATTATGTCCAATAAGAAAGTTTTGCCTTTTATTTTACCTTAGATAATTTTTATCCTTTTGTATCTTTGATAAGGTATATTTTATCCTCAAGCAAAATTTTGAATCCTTTTCAAGAACCTAACCAACACTTAATAAATTTTGATTAATTTCAAGTTCCTAAAAAATATCAATGATTATTTTAGCTCCTAAACGACTTTTAATTATCAATGTTCCCTTTTCTTTGACAACTATGCATCCTTTATTACTAATTCTAGCTTTAAAGTCATATATATATGATAACCTTTTTGAAAAGCTCCTAGCTATATGTCATAATTAGTACAACAACTTCTAATTTGTCAACTTGTATTTGAGTTATTGGTGGCAAAGTAGGTTTGTACAAATAATTTTCTTCTTCTTGTTGATTTAAAATTTGCTATTGTAATTGCTATAGATGATTTTTGTTCTTTTATATCTTTAAAATGTGTCCTATCTGTTTGCATTTGTTGCACCCAAAATTATTTATTTTTTCAACATTTAAAATATGGATGACGCTCTTTTCATAATGTTAGCGTGGAGAATAACTAGGTTTGTTACTTTCTTCATTAGTGAAATTATTATTTACAGTGTCTTGCTCAATATTACTCTTCCTCCATTTCTTTTTCTCTCCTTTTCCACCTTTGCTGATTTGCAATTTAGCTTGTTTAGCACACTCAAGTGAGCCTTATTGCCTCATGGGCCTTCTTTGTTCTCGAGCCTGTAAAGCATTAAAAATCCTTCAAAATCTCTCAAGATGGAATTATTTTCTAACCTTTCTAAAATGGATAGAAGAAATTTTGAACAAAGTTAAAATAAAAGTTTTACCTCTAAGAAATCTTACCTATTTGGCAATGTTAAGAAGTATGTTAAAATATTGTTCATAATTTGAAATTCCTTCATCTTTTGCATTTTAAACTCCTTGACCAAATTCAATACTTGTATCATTTTAACTCTCTCAATTCCTTTATAATCTTGCTTGAGAAAGTCTCAAGTGTCTTTAACTGACTTCATGATCTTAATTTTCATAAAGATTTCTAATAAAATAGTTGCAAAAAATGCAACATTTGCCTTTAATTTATGTTAGCTTCTTTCTTTGTGATTCTTGAGTTAAGAAAGAGTTAGAGTTGTTTAATAAAGGATGAATTTTGTGGTCCTCCTTCATAGCTTCCCAAATATCACATGTATTAAGACAAATTGCCATTTTGAGTATCCATACTCAATAGTTTTTACCTACAAACATTGGAGGAGCAACAACTATGAAATGTATTTAAGAATCCATAATGGATTAAAGAGTTTTTCTAAAAACATGTTTAGATTGATTTTAAGTGTGATGTACCTTCAAGCTTTTATAACCCTAAAAAGAATAGCTCTAATCCTAAAATTTTAAATTAAGGGCCTCGAGTAAGGATAAAAATAACAAAATAAGAATACAAGATAAGGATCAAAATTTTCTCACACTTTATTCTTAGTATTTGATAGCAAGTGCTACGTTTGTACGAAGATTACTGTAAAGTGTGTTAGTAAAAAAAATCTTGTCAAATTTTTTAATCTATAAGATCTGTGTTGGTTGAATTTTATTTGGATTTGTTTCGGTCAATTAGTTTATATTTAGATTTAAAATTTTATTTTATTAGAGAAATCTTTGTGATTCTTAAAGATATCTTGAGAAATATTTTTTGTTATTAGTTGTATTGTAATTCATTTGTAAAAATTAGTCATTGATAGATTGAAATAAAATTGAATCTATCTTAAAAGAAAAAAAAAACCTTTAATGTTTACTATTTTCTGACCTTAAAATTAGTGTAGAGCCCTTTTTCTTAAAGGACACGTGAGAGTGAACCAGTGAGGAACCATTTTACCTAAAAACTAAAATAACTATTCTTATAGGATAAGGAGGAATTTCTTAGGAGAGAATGATCATGCGTAGGATGTGAACATAGAGTGTTATTTTGAAGCAAATGGATTATGGGAATTAGTGGAAACTGATGAAAATTTGCCACATCCTAAGGATCCAATAATTTCTCAAATGAGAGAACGTATAGAGAATAGGAAGAAGAGGAATTAGTCCAAGACCTATATTCACTCTACAATATCAAATGACATATTCATAAAGGTCATGACCTATGAAAATGCAAAACAGACTTGGGATATTTTCAAACAAGAATTCGAGGGAAATGATAGATAAAGCGAATGTAATTTTAAACTTGAAAAGGAAATTTGAGATTCAAAAGATGAAGGAAACAGAGTCATTGAACGACTATACATATCGATTATTGAAAGCCATTGAAGGACTACACATATGGATTATTGAAGGTAGTTAATAAGAACAAATTATTGGGGGACCTTAATTATTGAAAAATATTGGTGACCTTAATTACCAGAGAGACTTGAATCCAAAATATCTTCTTTTAAGAAATCTAGAGATTTTTTTATAATATCTCTAGCAGAACTTATTCATACAATTTAAGCCCAAATGAAAAGGAGGGTATACATGAATGAAATAGTTATTGAGGGAGCATTTAAGGTAAATGAGAAGGGTCAAGGTCAACACAAAGGCAAAGGTAAGAAAAGGCAGTGGAAAAAAAAAGAATTAGAAGGAAGGTTGAAGTAGTTTAAAATTTCCTTAACGTTAGCACTGTAAGAAAACTTCATATTTAGAACAATATTGTTGGTTTAGGCCTAATGTTAAATATAGGTCTTGCAATCAAATGGGTCACATGGAAAAGGCTAGCCAAAAAAAAAACAAGAAAATGCTCAAGTAGTTGATCAATAATAAGAGGAGGAGTAAATTTTTGTAGCAACTTACTTTGTAAGCAACAATTTAACTAATACCTGCTATGCATTAACCGTATGACCATTGATGATTCACTTTTCAAAGAACTAGACAAATTGGTGACATCAAGAGTTAGAATTAGTAGTAGATAATTTATTAAAGTTAAAGGTAAAGGGATTGTTTTAATTGAAGTCCCAATAGGTATAAAATTAATATCTAATGAGTTGTTTGTTCTTGAGATTAATTAAAACTTGCTGAGATTAAATTAATATCTAATGAGTTGTTTGTTCTTGAGATTAATTAAAACTTGCTGAGAATAAAACAACTACTTAAGAAAGGTCATTCTGTTACATTTAAGGATAACTTATGTGTCATTACTAAGCCACCTAGTGATGATTTGTTTTATAAAAAAATGAAAGTTAAGAGTTCTTGTCTTGATTAGAATGAGCCAAACTTTAATGCATATTCATGTGTTGTGAACCAAGCTGAATTATAGCATAAAAGACTAAGGCATTTCCATTATTCCACCTTAGATTATATACAAAAAAAGGAGCTTGTTAACGAAATGTCATTTGAAGGAGCAGTTGTAGTTGTATGTAAGATATGTCCATTAGGGAAGTAAACTAGACTGCCATTTCTTACAGGAAAAGCATGGAGAGGAACTAAGAAGCTTTAAATTATCCATATTGATGTTTGTGCAGGCATGGGGGTTGCTTCTTTAAATGGTAGCAAGTATTTTATACTCTTCATTAATGATTTTACTCAATGAGTTGGTGGATTTTCTCAAACCAAAAAAAAGAGGTTTTTTATTGTCATAACCCCAACCTTAGACCGTGATTGATATTGAGCAAGCTTTACCTAATATAAAACCCTTAATATCTATAAGTATACAGATCGTAAACTTGTAGCAATTGAGGTATCAACCCTAAGAGAAATTAGCTAAAACTAAATAAACCTCTAAGATTGTGAAATATGATTTGAGAGAAAATAAAATTCAGAAATTAAAACAATCAATTTAAATTGAGCACTAAACCTCTTAACAATTGAGCTGTAACAATAAAACAAGGATGATCAAGTATGAAAGTATAACATTTGTTCTATCGTCATTTTGCTCCCCTAACCATTTTTTATTCAATTTGGTGTCGATCTTAAATTTTTGAAGGGTTTGATTATTCTCTCTCAAGGCCTAATCAATTAGACCCAATTAATCATCCCTAATTGATTCAAAAATTCTAGATTTGCAATCCCTCGATTCACAAAAACAACCTAACATTTCAACTAGTTCTTAAGCAATTTATCGGATAATCGAGTTCTCACACAACCTCGATCTTCATATGATAATCAATTTGATATTTGCATGACTTATTAGGTCGTTAACTCTCATTACCCAACCTAATCAGATAAATTTCGACTCACTCTCTCGATTTATTGTCGAAGTATAAGCAAACACAAATATCACAACACTCAAAACATTGCATTGAAATAAAAAATGATCAAGTCATAAAATGAGCCCAAAACAAAATCCTAATATGAAATTAAAACATCATCAACGTGTATAACATCTTCCAATTCAGTTTACATATTAAGTTTAATGAAAATAACAAAAGGAAAGAAAGAAAAACTTGATTTGGAGTTGAATATGCAAATCTGGAAAATATTGGAAAACTAATGCTCCTCTTGATCTTCCTTAGATTAATCTCAATTTAGTAGGATGTTAACCCTGCCTTTTAGCCTAAGCATGTTCCAGTTTCCTTTAATCTTCAATTATCTAATTTTCAGCACTCACAAACACATCAAACACTTCAAGAAACATAAAATTAAGATTCAAATCATGCTCTAAACTATACAACCACTTAGAATATAAACAAACATTAACAATAACATAATTCTAAGCTTATACATATGATAATAGAATATAAACAAACATTAACAATAACCTAATTCTAAGCCTATGCTCATGATAATTATCTAATAACCAGTTAAAAACACACTTAAACATCTATGAAAACAGAAGATAATTTATACCTAACAATATCCCCACACTTAAATCTTTGCTTGTCCTCACCCAAAACTAAACACATAAACAAAAACAAACAAAACACATAAACATATAAAAATACATTCATGCAATATTACAATAATGGCACAATGACATTAAATCTTATGGAATTAAATTAACCTTAAAGATAGATCATTCAAAATGTGTTAACACACAAACTTATTCCTTTCATGTTTAAGTACTTGGAATTGAATATTCATATCAATCTAAACATTAACACCCTATTCCAACACCTATGACACTTGTAAGCATGCATATGTTATTATTAATCAATTAAAAATGCAAACTATCACTAAGTAACCTTTCATAAAAATTCTTGCTATTTTTAAAAGATCAGTAGGTTTATTTATTGTAACACAATTTTTTCTTGAAAGATAACCTAATATTTTGACGCAAAGGTAAACATCTTGTCATGAATGCCCCCCGGTTACTCAACTAGGTTACGTTTTTTTCATTTATCTTCGTTGGAGCATCATTCTAACCTTTTTATGCAATGACAAACATTTTACCATGAATGTCTCCAGTTATGTAGTTATATCACAACTCACAACTGGATACCAGACCCAATATTTGTTTCGAAAGGGCCAACGAAATAGTTATTTATTTAACACACACTTTTTTAATATGTATAATTTTAACCTACCTCGTTTCTTTTTATTCAATCATTCTCATGAGAGTGTACAAATAATGCTAAATAATTCAATTTACTATAATTATAAATGTATACCGACAAAATTCATAAAGTGAAAAATAGGTTTCATATCCTAATTAACAAATATATTCATCCCAAAGATACTTAAAACACAAAATTCATAAGTTACTATGTCTTTACAAATTAAATCCCATATTCAGAGCTAAATTAATTCCATTTGATTCTTGCCGTTGATACATTGATGCAATTCACAAATATGCAACAAAATTTTTACACTATTTCAACCTAATAAAAAGTAAGATAATATGATATGCAAAAGTCATACACATGACATGTCAGTGCATAATCCTCCCTATACTTGGATAACACATTGTCCTCAATGTGAGAAAAAACACACAACACATAAAGGAGACAAAAAATGACAAGAAAAATAGAAACAAAAAGAAAAAGGTTGAATTAAACCTGTTAAAGTGATTGAGGTGGTGACAATGTTATTATCGAAGACCAAATTGAAGACCTTTCCCTAGCTTTCCTTTTCATCATCTTTTGTTCCTTCAATTAACTCCTAAGCTTGCTTCCCTAACTTATAATTACTTCAAAAAAAACAAGAAAATTAGCAATCCAAACCATTCTAAGAACATGAAAATTAAAACCTAATTACTAGACTTCAAAACAAACTTAAGTACACAATAATTACAATTTAACATGCTAAATTATGGTCATTAGATTGACCTTGCATTCTTCAAAACTTAGTCGAGATCAATTATAAATGGCTTACTTCTACCCATTTTAGTCAATATCAGTTTAGTAGCTTGTAAATAAGGTACATGTTATGAGATAATCAAAAGGGCATAATTAATCAAATCAAGAAACCAAGTAAGCTCGATAATGCCCTTTTAAGTAACAAACTATCAATAAAATAGGAAATAATAAAACTCCCTGAATCGTCTATTGAATTTAACAATTTGACTTTTAAAAAGGTAAACTATTCTCTTTCTTTCTCAATCACCTTTGTCCCCTCTTCTTCTTCCGTTTCATGAACGGAGACGTCTGTATCTTCTTAACCTCTATCTTCACTATCATCTGCTCATCATTCTCTTCTTCATCAACATTTTGAATAAATACTTCCTTATATTCTTAAAACACAATCTTCACTGTCATCTATTCTTCTTCCTCTTGCTCCTTTAAAGATTCGACTTCATCAATTCTCATGAACAAGTTACCCTCCTTCAGATTCTTTAATACCTTATTCATGTTGAATTTCACTTGTTCAACTCCAATATGAAGGGTAAGGTTGTCTTCATAGACATCTACCAAATCTTTTTTGGTATTAAAAAAAATAGTATACCAAGAACTAGTGGACAATTTTAATCCTCTTTAAAGTCTAGCACAATGAAATCCATGGGAATTATAAACTTGTCCATTTTTATAGGGTCATCCTCTACTAAGCCTAACGGTTTCTTTATGGATTGGTCCGCCAAATGAATACCCATAGATATTGGCTTCACATCTTTTATCCCTAGTTTCCTAAAAATCAACAAGGCTATAAGGTTTAAACTTGCGCCTAAGTCCTATAAACATTTCAAAATCTATAAATTACCAATTACATAGGGTATTGTAAAGCTCCTTGGATCTTTCAACTTTGAGGGCATATGGTTGGTAATTAAAGAGGTACAAGTTTCCATTATGGCTACCGTCTGGTTATCTTCCCGAGTCTGCTTGTCAGATATTATGTTTTTAAGGAATTTCACGTACTTGGGCCTACGTTTCAACAATTCCACAAAAGACAAAGTAAATTTATCATTTCTTTAGCTATTCCACGAACTTTATGAATGATACATCCAATTCAATCTTCTGAAGTATTTTTGGAAATGGTATTTTTGGTGAGTAAGGTGGAGGAGGAGTATAAGGAGGGTCCTCATTCTTTTATTCATCATTTTTCTTTTTCTTTTTCTTTTTCTTTTGGTTTTTTATAAGGTGGGTCTCAGCTTGTCTTTCCATTGGTTCTTCTAGCTCTTTCCCACACCTAAGTGTGATAACCTCAAATTATTGTCTTGGATTTGCTTCCATATTGCTCGGAAGGCTCCCAACACTTCTTGTAGACAATGCATTGGGTAGTTGGCCTAATTGAACCTTTAAGTTGTGACTAGAAGAAGCATGATTTTTTGCTACTCGATCAAATTGCCCTTCCATCCTCTTCTGGGCCTCTTCCACGTTCATAAGTTTATCCATGATCTTGTCCAATTTAGAATACCATGAATTAGACTCATCTTGATGAAATGCTAGTAGGTCTTGATTTCTCATTTAAGTCCTTGCATTGTTAGACCAAAGAAATATGAGTGGTTTTGCTACCCCAGATTGTACGTGGTCAAATAAGGATGATCACTTCCCTATCCAAATTGAGCTTCATTGAAGTTCAATTGCTCCACATTGTTGTTTTCCATTAGGAAGTAATCAATTGTGATATGACTCTCTCGTCCACATAGTTTGCATCCTTACTGAATTGCTTTGAATGGAGAGAATGAGGCAATTGTTAAGCTGTTCAATTCCTTAGTGAGGTTATCGATTTAGCCCTATAATGTTGTCACTGAATCTACCACAATCATTGCTTCTAGATCTAAAACGGTTGATTGCTATCTACTTCGTTCTGATGTATAAAGACAACTATTGTTCGCCATTTCTTTAAACAGATTGTGTGTCGCTTGCGCTGGTGGTTACGAAATTCCTTGATGACAACCATTGAACCCTAGGCTCGTAAATTCCATAAGGGTCGTTTACTATCTATGATGTATTTCCTCCATTATCGTTCTTTCTATCTCTTCTTGGCATTTAACTTTTCGAATTCTTCATTATTTCCTTGTGATGCTTAAATTGATGTATCTTCTACTTTGTGCTCAAACTTCCTACTTTTTTTTAATTTTTAATTTCTTATTATTAGGTACCACAATTACAAGAAAGGTTAATAACTCATTAAAACAAAGGAATTCAAAAAGTCCTAAACTAATTCCCTAGCAACGTCACCAAAAACTCGTTGAGCAAGTTTTACCTAATATAAAACCCTCAATATCTGCATACAGATCATAAACTTGTAGTAATTGAGATATCGATCCCACGAGGAATTAGATAAAACTAAATGAATCTAAATTTTTCTACAGTTATGAAATATGATTAGAGGGAAAATATAATTCAGAAATTAAAACAATCAATTAAAATAAAGCACTAAACCACTTAATAATTGAGTTGTCATAATAGAACAAAGATGATTAGGTATGAAAGTATAGGATTCCTTTTATCATCATTTTTCTCCCTTAACCATTTTTTGATTCAAGTTGGTGCCAATCAAGATTTTCGAAAGGTTTGATTATTCTCTCTCAAGACCTAATTAATTATCCCTAATTGAATCCTTAATTCCAGATTTGTAATATCTCGATTAACAAAAATAGCCTAACATTTTTAACTAGTTCTTAAGTAATCTATCGGATAATCAAGTTCTCACACAAAATCTCTCTTCATATGATTATCAATTTGATATTTGTGTGACTTATTAGGTCGTTAACTCTCATTATCTAACCTAGTTAGATAAATATTGACTCATTCTCTCGATTGATTGTCAAAGTACGAGCAAATACAAATATCATAATACCCAAAGCATTGCATTGAAATAAAAAATGATCAAGTCACAAATAGCTAAGAACAAATCTTAATATGAAATTAAAACATTATCAACATGTAAAACATTCTCAATCCCAGTTCATACATCAAGATACAGGAAATACACAAAAGAAAGAGAGAAAACTTGATTGGACTGGTTTGGGGTTAGCTGGACAACTGTTACTCCTTTTTTCTCTGTTTTTGCTTTTCCTTACTTCTTTCTCAATTTAGTAAGACGGAGGGTACTCTTTTTTGGAGTCTTTTTTGTTATTGTATATCTTAGGGTTAATTTTAGGGCTTACCTATGTCATTTTGTTCCAAAAATAGCCCTAAATATTAAAAAAAATATGAAACAGGTCGCGCTTGAAAATTGTCTGGCACTACCGTGACAAGGGTGTCACGATCTTGACTCTACCTTTTTGCCCAAACATATGTCGACTTCTTCAATCTTTAATTATCTTATTTCCAACACTTACAAACACATCAAACACCTCAAGAAACTTAAAATAAAGATTCAAATCATGCTTTAAACCATGGAAACACTTAGAATATAAACAAACATTAACAATAACATAATTCTAAGCCTATACATATGATAATCATCTAATAAACACTTAAAAACATAGTTAAACATCTTCAAAAACATAGTATTTACCCTTATCAACCGACGCTAAAGAACCAGTAAATTTAAGGTTTACTAAACCCTTAGCAAGCTTACAGTGTCATTAAATCCCTATGTCCATAATAAAGATAAGATTTCAAAATTATCAAACTCATACTTTTATAGGCTTTTCTCCTTATTGCTCCACTAGGAGTAATTTAACAAAAATTTGGATCATTACATTCTCTCTTTTATAAAAAAATTGTCCTCGAATTTTTAATCTAATCTCATTGTTGAAATAAATGCAAGTATTGAATTGCATATTCAACTTTGTCTCCCAAGTATATTCATCCACTGTATGATTACTCTATAACACTTTCACCATTGGTATCTCTCTTAATCTTAGCTAACAAATCTAATAACTACTATGGCAACAGGTTGTTCTTCTTATGTCAATTCACCATCAATCTCCACATTACATGGCTTAAGGATAAGAGAAGGATCTGAAATATACTTTCTTAACATCGATATATGAAATACAAGATGAACATGCAATTTAGCGATGAATACAATCACAATTCTATCCAGAAAAGGTCTAAACATCCTATTCATCAAATCCATGAAGGTTGCAGGAGCATTATTTAACCCAAAGGAAATCAGCAAAAATTCATAACGACCATACCTAGAATGAAAAGCAGTTTTTAGAACATCTTCTCCTTTAATCCTTAATTGATAATAACCATACCTCAAATCAATCTTAGAGAAACATCTAGCCCCTTAAAGTTGGTCAAACAAACCGTCAATTCTTGGAAGTGGATACTTATTCTTTATCGTCAATTTATTTAATTCTTTGTAATCAATACAGAGTCAAAGGCCACCATCCTTCTTTTTTACAAATAATATTGGTGCACCCCATGGAAAAGTACTAGGTTTGATAAATCCCCTATATAATAATTCTTGTAATTGCTCCTTAAGGTCCTTTAACTCTTAGGGAGCCATCCTATAAGGTGGAATCGAGATAGGAGTTATATCTAACACAACATCAATGTAGAATTATGTTAAGACCCGATCTTGGAACCGGACCCCATCTGAAAAAAAAGGAAAACGGAATAATCGAAAACAAAGCGAAAACAAACGACGGACATCGAATCTTAATTGGAAGCAAACAAATGGATTTACATAAAACAAATCGCTTACAAACAAAAGCATAGAAAAGCGTCGCGTTGGAATCCTTAAGACTAAATCAATCTGAATCGGTGTAAAAAAATTTTCTTCTTACTCTTTCATTTCTTTCATCTTTATTCAATCTTATACAAATCAAACAATATAAAGTCCCCATTTGGAAACTTATCCTCAATCAAAAACTCAATTCCAAAAGTTCTTCTTATACATTCATACATATCCCATAA